>JAJIBD010004278.1:70000-169854 GCA_021461705.1 Cryptotis parvus | reverse complement strand
AGTGTTTCAATACTTTTTATTTATGAATTTTACATTGTTATGTAGAAATGTAGTTGATTATCTATTAAATTTCTGTATTGCTACCTTACTAATAACCTAGGTTTTTATTTGTTATTAATAGTTTGGCATTTTCTGTTTAGTCAATGGCATGCATAGAATGTAAAATTCCTATTATTAAGATATCCTTGTGGTTTATGTTTCATGTCTTACTGATATAACTAGGATTCCCAGTACATTATTATGTAGAAAAATATATACAACTTTCTAAAATTTTGTCCATTTAGAAAGTAAGCATGTCTAAGTTTTCTCCAAGTGTAGCATGTGCAATTCTATTTAAAAAACAGACACCATATTTTTCTAATCATTTTTATTTTATGAAGCCCAAAAATATTGTCTTGAATCTATAATGTTAATCTCACTAGAATTCCAGAAAAAAATGTCAATTTCTATAGAGCCCAGTTTTAGCTGAAAATCATATTAAAATGAGCCTAAATATTCTAGATTTAATTCTGTTTTAGACTTGGACACTCTTTACAAATAAAAACTACTTGATTTGATTCCTAAGGGACTTGGTAAGATCAACTAACAAACAAACAGGTGAGACAGAAAACCTGGGTCTTGGTATTGGCTATACTTCCAGATGATCCTTTTTAACCTCATAGCATCCCTATTTATTTAAACATTATTAAAGAGAAGCAATCATTTTTGTCCTATTCATAGTATCACTCAACTGATTAACCTCAATAATGATTATGACAGCTATAAATGTATAACAAGCAATAGTAATTTAAATCATTTGTTTGGACAGTGGGGAGAAGAAACACTGGTGAACCTGAAAAACGTAGGTAAGCCTTAGAGAATTGATGAAGTGAGAAGGATAACAGAGAGGTTAGATGAGTTACAACTTGAAGGACAAAAGATAGCTACTAATCTTAGGACGATTTGTTATTCTTTCCCCTTTTTAATGGATAACTGTGGAATTACTACTGGAAAATCTTATACACACACTGTAGTCACAATAAACCACTTTCCCCATCATTCCAGATGTTCAATTAAACCACAATTAAATGTTCATGAGATAAGACACTTCCCAAACATAAAATACAGTGCAACCTCAGTACTCAGCTTCTCAAAATTGAAACCACTGGAAGCCCAAAAAGGTAAGAGTTTCAATAAATGCACAGGCAGTTTGAGCAATTTTGGTAATGGTGGTATTGTTTGCAGATTGACATGTAGCTTATAAGTGTTGAGTGAAAGAAACAACAAGAAAATCTTTATTAAAGAAGGAATTAATGAAAACCTAATTAAAGTTTATAGAAAACTTTCTCCCTTAGCTGAAACTGCCATTATTCAGTCCTGGAGACAAAACAGTATGAAAGAAATATCAAGAAGATATAGCAGAAGTGAACATGGAACTGATCTGCTAGGGAGAGGTCAAGCCTAGGGATTCATTGTGTAACTATGAGGATCAGCTTCAGTCTCTAGACTCCGAATCACAGAGAAAGTATAGTAAGTGTGAGCATGCATGACATATTCAGCCTCACTATAACCCTCCTTCCTCATGAATTGTACCGTAAAGAAAAGAAATCAAATATCTTCTACTTGACTTTTTTTAGCTGCCCGTGTTACATTTCTCCATTGTCTGCCTCTCTATAGTTGAGTTACATTCAATACTCATTATTTCACCTGCTGCAGAAATTGTGTAGTTCACAAAGAGACTTAAGTGATAAACTCTAAATATCTGCAGGGCTATCCACAATGTAAAAAGAAGAGGGAGAGAGATGCAGAGAGAGAGAGAGAAAGAGAGGGAAACTGGGGCACCTGCTACTGAGGCAACCTGGGGGTGGGCGGAGAGGGTGGGGGTACATTGGTGGTGGAAATGGGGCACTGGTGGAGCGATGGGTGCTGGAATACTGTATTACCAAGAACCAATTATGAACACCTTTGTAATTGTATGTCTCATGGTGGTATAATAAAAAATTTAAAAAAAGAAATTGTATAGTTCAAATTTACTCAGGAATTCTTAAAGTCAATACGTTTATTGTAAAACATTATGTTAGATACCAAATTTAATCACTTGATCACTTGAATCCCTTTATTCATGGATTTGCTCTAGTGGGCGCCAGTAACATTTCCATTGGACCCTATCACGTGCCAATGTAGCCCAATGGCATCTGGTTGATTCAGGAATATGAAGAGCCTCAAACAGTCTTGACAAGGAAGTCTGACCATCTTGTAGGTGGGCGGCCACGTGATCTTTTGACATCCCGTGGGATCCAGTCGGTAACGGCTCTAGTCCAGCGGTTGTCTCCAAATTGCATCACATGTCCAGCCCATCTGATTTTCGATGCCTTGGCAAACGAGACAGCATCCCTGGATTCTGGAATAGCGACAGAGGTCAGAACTCCGAATTCCCTTCTCTCACTTGAGTGAGGTGTGATATTCCAAGCATAGCTCTTTTGATTCCTCTCTGGGAGACCCAAATAGCATTTTCATCCTGCTTTGTAGGGCCCAGGTCTCTGAGGCGTATGTTAATGCAGGGAGAACGGTGGAGCCAAAGAGAAGTGCCCGGAGCCGGAGGTTCTTTGTCCTTTTAGCTATTTCTTCAATGCCTTTGAAGGCATTCCATGCTGCTCTTCTTCTTCCTGTGCAGCTCAAGTTTTAGGTCGTTCATCATGTTGACTTCTCGACCTAGGTACACATAACTGCTACATTCAGAGATGTCTGTTCCATTGAGAGTGAATGGGGCCTCTGGAACTAGTTCAATTTTCACAAACATAGTTTTCTTTCTTTCTTTCTTTCTTTCTTTCTTTATTTATTTATTTTGCTTTTTTGGGTCACACCCGGCGATGCTCAGGGGTTACTCCTGGCTCTGCACTCAGGAAATTACTCCTGGCAGTGCTCGGGGGACCATATGGGATGCCGGGTATCGAACCCTGGCTGGCACAGGCCGGCCGCGTGCAAGGCAAACACCCTACCCGCGGCTGGGCTATTGCTCCAGCCCCACATAGTTTTCTTTAGATTCAGCTGTATACCTTTCTTTAGATTCAGCTGTATTCTTGGTCGAAGTCAGCCAGCATTTGTGCCGCTTGGCTAATGTTTGGTGTTATTAGAACGATGTCATCGGCGAAGAGGAGGTGGTGTAGTTGCCAACCATCTATCTTCACTCCCATGTTGGGACTCCGCTGGGGTACCAACAGTGCCGGGAAGTGAGTTCCCTTCTACCTCTCTGAAGCTAGCGGGAATGGATGAAGACTCAGGAATCTGATGCAGTTTTAAAAGGGCTTTACTATCACCGGTTCCAATATACAATCCAAGAGCAGGGAAACCTCCAGACTCTGGGTTACCAGCTAGGCCCCAGCCACGAGTAGGCCAAGATGGCTGCCACCATGTGTTGAGGCCCAACAGAGAGGGAGAGGACGGAGGGGCAAATGCCAAGGGAAGCCGAAATGGAAAAGAGGGGGAAAAAAAGAAGCAGCTTCTTTCTTCTTGCAACTTATTTTATAGCTAGAAATCCACCCAAACTCCCCAGCCTAGCCCATTCTGGGCTGAGCTATCTAGAGATGAAAACAGGAAAACAGTTCTATAGAAACGTAGCAACTTCAGGAGGACTTCTGGCTGTTTACAAGGACACAGAGCTAATTCAAAAGCCTCCTAGCAGAGCTGGGAGGAACTATAAGCTAAATGTAACTTCCCCTGGCAGGAAGGGTCAAATGCCCTCAGGTAATTTCTCCCTAGCATCTCACCTAACATCTTGAGTCAAGATCTGCCTGGAAGTGCCTTTATAGGGTAGAGAAGGGGCTTTCTGATATGACATGTCTCTGTACCAAAGACTATACTAATGCCAGTTAAATATTTCTCCAAGCCTTCACAAGAGTCTCGTCTACTTTACGGTAGTTTTGTATTTTAGTTGCCTTTGAGTTATGGGAGCCATGCTTGGAGGCAAACAGCATTTCTCTCTGGTCTAATTACTTAGAGATCCAACGTGGCCAGGCAAATATGCTGGTAAGATCTAGCTAGTCCCATGATGATTGTGGTAGCATGAGAGAATATACCAGCCAGTATAGAATACATGGTCAGATAAGACTGCCACATTTAGACTACCCCGCTATCTATGAAGTGACCTGCAGGAGGCAATCCAGGGCAGATGCAGAGGCCTAGGCTTTTAGGGTGTCCTGCAACACTCCTATTCCTTCCCATTCTAATTGTTGCATGATGTTCTCAAGGGTGGGGCTGAAGAGTTTTGGTGAAATGGTATCACCATGTCGAGCCCCTCTTTGACATCAATAATTACTTCCTTGTAGAATGGTGAGATTCTGGTGGTGAATCCGCAATACAGCTCACAAAGGATATTGATGTATTGGGTTTGAACGCCCTGTTTGGCTAGGGCTTCGATGACCACTTCAGTCTCCACAGAATCAAAGGTTTCCAAGACCCACCCTTTAGAGGAGAGTATTTCAAGCCCAGGAATGCTTGAGCCACAGATGCAGATACACCAGGCAGAGCAGATACCAGCTTTCCCCATTGAACCCCCACATTCCATGGACCACGAGAGCATACCACGAGAGCATCTTCCGACCCGAGTCCACCATCCTGATAGAGCCTCAGAAGAACTCCAGAGGAACCCCCCACACCTTGCTGGCAGCGATCTTCACCATCCACACTTCGCAGCTGATAAGATCTCCACCCAAAATATTAAGCCCGCTCCAGCCCTGCTTGTCAGAAACCCACCCCTACTATGAGCCACCCTTCAGAGACCCACCCTTCAGAGGAGAGAGTATTTCAAGCCCAGGAATGCTTGAGCCACACACAGATGCAGGTACACCCAGCAGAGCAGATACCAGCTTTCCCCGCTGCACACGGCCACTGTGTGGCTGCGCAATTTACCTTCAAATTACCACCATGAATATTCTACCATCCCTCTGAGAGAGCCCCACCAGGTAATGAGAATATAGCTCCTGCACAGCAGAGTCTGGCAAGCTGTCTGAAGTGTGTTCAATATGCCAAAACCAGTAACAAAAATGTTTATTTTCCCTGAAAGAGTTCTTTTTTTTTTTTTTTTTTTTTTTGCTTTTTGGGTCACACTGGGCCATCATGGGCTGGCCGCGCAGGCAAGGCAAACACCCTACCCGCTGGGCTATCACTCCGGCCCACCTGAAAGAGTTCTTAATACGGCAGCAGTAACAAAGGCGAACAAGCAACGGGGAGATACCAAACAACAACAACAACAACAAAGACCTAAATAAATATGTGCAGGATTTCTGCCTCAAGGAAAAATATCTATTTGAAAATGACGTTCATTCACAAATAATGGCTTTGAGCTGTTACCTTGGTGGAAAAACTCTATGTCTATGTTGATCCTTTCTTTGGTCTAACCATGGCTAATCTTTGTATCTTTCTTTCTAGCTCAGGTGTGAAAAATAAGGAATACCAAATTGGTAACTCATCTTCTATTCTCTTGATAACTGAAAGAAGCATGTAGTCCACTCATTTAAAAAAATACATAACTTATTGAATATCTGTGAAGTCCAGCATTAAAAGATTATTCATGATTGAATTTCAGGGGTAAAACATTGAAGCTGCAACCCCTTCACCTGTGTCCACTTCTCTTAGTCCCATTTCTTGATGACAAGGTGAAGGAGAAATATCTGAGTCTTTTAAATTCATGATAAGAAGAAAAAAAAGACAACAGATAGCTTACTAACTCTACAATATTGCATTTCTCAGTCTTAAGTAAAATGTATATCTGAGAATGAATCAGGTAGCATGTAATGTTGGGGTGACACATAATATCCCAAAGCCATTGTGATCTGGTGAACAGAGCAAACAACCAACCAACCAACCAACCAAAAAAATCACTCTAGAGAGATCAACTTTTACTATCATCGAACAGACAACAAACAGCAGCAGATTTTCAATTATTAGGAAAAAATGTATACATATTTCTTGAGAACACTGGAAATTATTTTTACTATTAATAGCAGGTGATTGTAAACATACATTATGTGCAATGATAATTTTTCCTGTTGTATACATGGTAGAAGACTAAACTTTGAATAGATATAGTCTATTGCAAGCGTGAAAACGTCAAATGGGTGTATACAGAGTACAGGTACTCAGGTGTTTGCCTAGCTTGCAGCATTCCAACTTGCCTAGCTTGTTGGATTCAGTGTACTCTAGAACCTCCAGGGGTCACACTTGAGCACAACTAGTTAGAGCTCCCCCTACCTTAATAAAAGAGCAAATGCACAAACACAAAAATAAAAGAATCTCATTTTATAATATTAATTCAAGTTCTTTTTACTAACAAGAAAACACAATTGCAGTCATTGGCTCAGAGAGGTCAACAAATGTAGGCCTTCCCCAAATTCACATTAAACTGTATTAAAATCATGATAATGTGAAAGTCTTTGTTGTTAAATGACTCCTCTTTGATGGTCTATGGCTATTTACATTTATGGCCTTCCCCCTCCCCACCCCACACCCCATAGCCCCTCCTCCCTATTCTGGGAGTACCCCAGAGATTATATTCCTCTATGGCACTTCTTAATCGGCACAACAGACTACAGTCTATTTAGAAGAGCGAGAAACTAAATTTGGAGAAGTATCACCTTTCTTTATATGCAGAAGAGGTGGGGAACCCACTACAGAGCCTTCTACTTATTAGTATTAGTTCCAGACCTAGTGCTAAGTCAAGTATTTTGAGATGCAAGTCCATGAATAATAATGTCATCGAAGCACAATAATTAATAGAACAGGAGAATGCTCCCCGAAGAGGAGACACGGTACTGCAAGGGGAGAAAAGACCTCGCCTTTCAAACGTGTCTGATATGGATGCTTGAACTTTGATTTCTAAAGGTGGAGGCGAAGTGGAAATGAATTATACTTCATTAGCAATGTGGAGGGAGAGACAGCCTCCAGTCTCTAGGGGAGCAGCCTTTAATTGTTAAACTCCCAGCATTCTCTGTTGGAAGGCAAGTCAGATCCTCTCTTCTGATTTTTGCTGAACACAGGTAGAGCTTTTTTTCCCATGATTGGTTATAATTTTCTTTCCTGTCTGTCATCATTATTGCTATTATTTATTGAATTATGCAGCACTGCTCATACATAGAACACTGAACTTTGTGGAAAAATTAGCAGCTGATAAGCACATGCCTTCCTGTTCACTGTTAGCACCAGCTTCAGAATCTGTTAGGTGGCATCAATCATGCTATCTCACTGAGCCTCAATGCCTCCTCTGTGAAATGGAAAAGCTCTCTCATCTGCTTATGCTTAGGTGTTTTGTGATGGAAAACAGCCTGCCTGTGCTTGTTTGATTTCTTAACCCATTTTATTACAAAATAGATTTTTAAATTGATTATTTCACAAAAAAAATACTAAGCATAGGGACAGCATAGTAAAATTAAACATCTAAAATGAATCAAGAAGAAAAATAACAGATGCAAAAGAATAAAAAGACAAAAAGTGTTAAGTCTGTGTCTTGGAAATAGATACAATAAAAATTTAGAAAACTTCTTGGAAAAATGTGATTTGTTTCTGATGTACTAGTAACAAAGCAGGGAAGTCAAAGAGCAATATTTCACTGGATGTGAACTTACAAACGAAATGACTCAGTCTACTTTGAGAGAACCCAGGAAAATATTAAAGGCATAAAATGGTTGTTTCATAGCATGCTATTATACTTGACTAGTATTTTTAAAAGTATAGAAATTGAGTGCAATAGCAAAAGATCATGAAAACTTTACTAAAGGACTTTTCGATGTAAGTTCCTTTGACCCTAGAGATTTCTCCATCAAGAAACCATCAACTACGTACTTTTAAAAGTATTCTGGGTATATCCTTGGCAATCAATTGCATAAAAACATTGTACCTCATTAATAAATCTATTTCTATAAGTTATATTTAATATATTTACATAGTAAATGCTTCAAGGAATTAGAAAGGAAGTTTGATTTCTGCTTTTAGAGTTTTCCTTCCTTTTGTTTTTTCCTAGACCATACCCAGCTATGCTCAGAAGGTGCTTCTGGCTCTGTGCAAGGGGCTCACTCCCTGGCAGTGCCTAGGGGAACCATAAGCCATGCTTGGTTTAAACCGCATTGGCTGCATCCAAGACAATGAACTCAGTGTTCATTGTTTTGAACACTGAGTTCAGTGTTTTCTGTTGATCTCTAAGGGAAGAGGATGCATGTGATAAATATATTACTCATTACAGTAGTCCAATTAATAATCCTTTTTAATATAGAGAATGGATATTTGCAACATAATTACTCAAAAGAGTGTGATTTTATTACTATTATTTCTTAATCATAGTCACAATAGGAAGTTTTACCCATGTCCGATTCTTTTTCCACTTATGTGTCTCTATCACTTTTTGAGCGGTGCTTTATTAATCCAGTCTCATTTACTTACCACTTGCTATGGGTGCTGGTAATGATGTAATAACAATGATTTGAACACATGTCTGACTGTAGTGCTTACACATATTTTAAATAGAAGTATCAGAGCGGCCAATACTATTGAAATCATTTTCTACATTCAGTGTTTCCCATTACCACCGTGCCAAAGTGCCTTTCTTGTCAACACCCTACCACCTTAACCTCAGTTCTCAATTTTATTGTGTCTTCAGATTAGATAAAACTGGTTATTGAATAATCCCTTTCTTTGATTTTTGATACTAAGCATATGAGTGAAGTTATCTTTTAATATGTGGTCCCACCCCTGTCAATCTGTAGGGGAATTGCTGCTGGGGTCCCCAACAGTGTCAAGACAGAGGTTCTCTTCTACCTCCGAGGATGCCGGGGAATAGATGAAAACTCACGAGTCCAGAGCAGTTCCAAAAAAGACTTTTAATAGTACAAAAGCTCTTCCACAGCACTCCAATATAATGCACAAACTCTAGCTCTGGTCTGAACTTAGACCATACAAAAGAGCCTAAGTCTCCCACCAAAGAGAGAGGATTTCACCCGAGCTGAGTCCTACCCAGAAGAAGGAGCAAAAGGCCAAAGAGCAAAAAGCCAAAAGCCAAAAGCCACAGGAGCCAAAAAGCAGAAAGCGAAAAGGCCCAAAGCCAAAAGGTGAAGGGGCCTCATGTCAGCCCCTTATATACACCAAAGTAATCCAACCGGGAGGGTCATGTCTACAAAGAACTCTAAACAGAGTGTAGTGCCACACCCTATTGCAGGTATAAACAAAGGTTATGCCAAGAACTAATCCCGAGATTATCTCTTATGTAAAACACTGGAGAGAGAGAGGGCTGATATAAAGTAATACATCTTAATTTCATGAGCTTCATGTAATCTAGATGGTACCCACAAGGTCCTTCTTATTATTATCTGCACCAGGGTGATTCTGAGTATCTTGTTCTTATGTACTGAAAGGGTCACACTCCACACTCGCCTGCTTAGAGTAAACTGGTATGATCCTTCCTATAGTCTTCCTGTAGTCTCAACGTAGCCAGGGTGGTAGTCTCCTGGTAAATTCTAACTGTCCCACGCTGGGTGCAGTGGGTTAAAGAGGAGCTATGCCCAATCTAGAAAACATAGGAGTCTTAGTAGATGTATAAGTCAGAAGTTATTCAATCAAGGTGACTTCTGTAACTGCCACACCCTCTAGCAGTGTTTTCATAGAAGAGAGGTCTCATTAGAATGAACCTTGGTTTAAATAAGATTAAGCTGGGAGTGGGCAAAACAACAAAGCTCCCAGGTTAGCTAAACCTGTCCTCCAACATCAATCCACTATAAAGCAGCCATTTTCTTGTTCCATGGAGTCGCCAAATTTTCTTAAAAATCACATTTCTTATTTTAACATAGAGGCTGTCTCATATTTCCTCTACACTACTACTCTCTTGATGATTATCTTCATGCTTTTCTTCTGTCAAGCAATCCACCTTGTCTAACCTTCTCAGGTACACCTTTGTCTTTCTCAGAGCTAACTCTCACGCACTCTTATGCAGGAGGACTACTTTTACCTGGCTCGGGAGCTCCTAACATGCTTTATTGTAGTTTATTGTATATTATATCCCAAGTATATTATATTATCACTGTATCACTGTCTTCCTGTTCATCATCGATTTGCTCGAGCGGGCACCAGTAACATCTCCATATGTCCTGTCTCATGCAAGTAGAGCCCAAGGGCACCTGCTTGCTCCAGGAACATAAAGAGCCTCAAACCATTCCATCAGGTTATTAGAATGAGTTCTATAATTATTACTGGTATTTGGCATAACAAATACGACATGGGTAGCTTGCCAGGCTCTGCCATGCGGGCAGCATATTCTTGTAGTCATCTCTAAATCCAGCATTTATTGATGAACCTCACAGCCAAAATTCAGCTGTGTGAGGCGGGCTGTGATAGGCTGGTCTGCTGGGTGGAGTTCTGATGAGGGGGAAGTCCAGATGTGGAAAATGGAGGCCCTCATGGAGTGGTGGGGTCGCCTGGCTTGTTGCAAGGCTCTGCTGGGTGGCGGGCCAGGGCTAGAACACGCCATCCCTCCCGGGTGCCTCGTGAGAGCCGGCTGGGCACAGGGAGAGCCAGTAGCAGCTCTGCCCCATGTCTGTGAGTCTCTCTATATAATATAATATGTATTATATTATATCTCTTTAATTTTGATAGCATTATATAACTATTGACTTTGAATAATAAAAATATTGTGGTTGTTTTTTAAACTGTTATAAGAGAATAAGATCATGAATGAGCAAAGTGAATGACAGAGAAATATCTCTATACATTTTACCCAAATAAACTTTCTTGTAAGACAAGAAAAAACAAAGAATATACAAGTGAAGTAGAAGAGAATCAGATGAAGCCAGTCATATTTCCTAAAATTCTATTCCTTTCACCCTCCACGCACACCTATGTTTTACCCAGACCAGGGCACCATCCCTTTCAATGAAGGATGGCACATTTCACTTATCTAAATCATTGGGCACCTAATGAGTAATAAGGTTTTTATTTTAAAACCAATACTTCTCTTATTGGAAGGTAAGAAACCGAAACCACTGATATTGGGCAGGTAGAATTGGAGGAAAATGATAACTTTCTAATGAGAATAAGTAGATATGATTGAACATAATGAAATGTTTTTAAGTGCAGTCAGTAAAATGACATTGCAGAAAATATAGTTCAATGATAAGGTACAATAAACATCCAGGTTCCAACCATTAACCAACTTTCTTCAAAGTGAAGATATCTCCACTGGATGATTGGCCTTGAATTAGGCCATCCGTATAATGCACAGTGACATAAATTGCCATTACAATCAAATGAACATTTACAAAGTGGGACATGGGGGGGAATAGTCACAAAGTAGGAAACTAGACCTTGGAATTTTGTATCTTATGGAGATGCTTCCCATATAAAGATAATAGAACTGCTTGGGATTACTGACACTTATAAAAATTGATATTAATAAGAACGTTGAATGTATGGGTACTACTATTATCTTAACACATCAATATTGCTGGTAATTATGCATTTAGAATGATTAAATAATAATATATTCTATTTGTGGAAGTCATATTTTCATCAAACTTGTGTATAATTACATTTTTTATTATTGACATTTAAAATTTTCATTTAACTTTTGCACATCGTTCCATTTTTATATCTATTTGAAAATATGTTTTGGACCCTTTAATGTATGTTCTGTAATCCATAATCTGGAAGGGAAGGAAAAGAGAAAGAGATAGAGAGAAAGGGAAAGAAATAAAGAACCTGCCATGGAGGCGGGCTGAGGGAGGGGAGAGGGAACTGGTGATGTTGGTGGTGGAGATGGGCATGGTGGAGGGATGGGTGCTTGAACACTGTATGACCAAACCCAAATATAAACATCTTTGTAATTGTATATCTCATGGTGGTATCACTGTCTTCCCATTCATCATCAATTTGCTCGAGCAGGCACCGGTTGTCGGGGCGCTCCCCCTGGGTCCCCGACAGTGCCGGTAAGCGAAGTTCCCTTCTACCTCCGGCCGGGCGAGGAATGGATGAACACTCAGGGATCCGATGAGGTTTTAAAAGACTTTACTTATCACAGGTTCAGGCATACAAATCAGCAAAAGGAAAAACCCGATGCTTAGGATTCCAGGCTAGAACCCCAGCCACGTGTAGGCCAAGATGGCGACCACCACGTGTATAACTTCCAAGGGGAAAAAACGCCACAAGGCGAGATTCCACCGGGAAGAAGAAGCCCGGGAGAGCGGGAACCGGCAAGTTTATACCCCCAGCAACTCAGACCTTCCTCCCATTGTTATGGAAAGCAGGGAGGGTCCAATGCCCTTAGGTAGTCCCTCCCTGCATCTCACCTAGGGCCTTTACTGTGCTAATGTTTTGAGCCGGAATGCCTTTGAAATGTAGAGAAGGGGGTTTCTGAGATGGCATGTCACTGTACCAAAGATCAACACCAATGCCAGTTAAATATTTCTCCAAGCCTTCACAAGTCTCCTCTACTTCATTGTAGTTTTATATTTTATCAGGGAGCCATGCTTGTTTGTTTGGAAGCAAACAGCATTTCTCTCTGGTCTAATTACTTAGGTGTCCTTACGTGGCCAGGCTAATATGCTGGTAAGATCTAGCTAGTCCCACGATGATTGTGATAGCATGGGAGAATATTTATACCAGCTAGTACAGCATACATGGTCAGATAAACTGCCACATTTAGACTACCCCCTTATCTACGGAGTGATTTTCGGGAGGCAATCCAGAGCAGATGCAGCGGCCCTTAGGAGTCCTGCAACAACCGGTAACATCTCCATATGTCCTGTCTCATGCAAGTAGAGCCCAAGGGTACCTGCTTGCTCCAGGAACATAAAGAGCCTCAAACCATTCCATCAGGTCATGGGAATGAGGTCTATAATTGTTACTGGTATTTGGCATAACAAATACGACATGGGTAGCTTGCCAGGCTCTGCCATGCGGGCAGCATATTCTTGTAGTCATCTCTAAATCCAGCATTTATTTATGAACCTTGCAGCCAATTTCGGCCACTTGAAGTGGGCTGTGATAGGCTGGTCTGCTGGGTGGAGTTCTGAAGAGAGGGAATTCCAGATGTGGAAAGGGAGGCCCTCATGGAGTGAGGGAAAGTCATCTTGCTTGTTGCAAGGTTCTGCTGGGGTGGCGGGCCAGGGCTAGAAAACGCTATCCCTCCCAGGCGCCTCATGAGTGGCTTTACAAAGGGAGAGCCAGTAGCAGCTCTGCTCTATGTCTGTGAGTATCTCCACGGTGGTATAATAAAATAAAATAAAAAAGGAAAATATGTTTTGGATGACTTATACTATTGCTCTATAAATACTTTAAAGTGAACCTGGCATGTTTCCAAATTTATAGTCTACCAAATGAACCAAATTATAGTTAAGAAAAAAAGGACTTTTTTAAAATTCCTTTAAATTGATCACTTGATCACGTGAATCCACGTTATTCATCGATTTGCTCGACCAGGCGCCGCTGACATTTCCATTGGACCCTATCACGTACCAATGTAGCCCAATGGCACCTGGTTGATTCAGGAATATGAAGAGTCTCAAACCTTTCCTTCAGGGTCTTTACGAGGAAGTCTGACCATCTTGTAAGTGGGCGGCCACGTGATCTTTTGACATCCCGTGGTGATCCAGTCGGTAACGGCTCTAGTCCAGCGGTCATCTAAAAATCGCATTACATATCCAGCCCATCTGATTATCGATGCCTTGGCAAACGAGACAGCGTCCCTGACTCTGGAATAGCAATGGAGGACAGAACTCCGATTCCTTTTCTCACTTGAGTGAGGCGTGATATTCCAAGCATAGCTCTTTCGATTCCTCTTTGGGAGACCCGAATAGCATTCTCTTCCTGCTTTTGTAGGGCCCAGGTCTCTGAGGCGTATGTTAATGCAGGGAGAATGGTGGAGTCAAAGAGATGTGCCCAGAGTCAAAGTTTCTTTGTCCTTTTAGCTATTTCTTCGATGCCTGCGCAGCTCAGGTTTAAGGTCATTCATCATGTTGACTTCTTGACATGTAACTGCTGCATTCAGAGATGTTTGTTCCATTAATAGTGAATGGGGAATCAGGAACTAGTTCATTTTTCATGAACATAGTTTTCTTCAGATTCAGCTGTAGACCTATCTTTCCACATTCTCGGTCGAAGTCAGCCAGCATTTGTGCCGCTTGACTAATGTTTCGTGTTGTTAGAATGATGTCATCAGCGAAGCAGAGGTGGTGTAGTTGCCGACCATCTATCTTCACTCCCATTCTTTCCCATTCTAATTGTCGAATGATGTTCTTGAGGGTGGCGCTGAAGAGTTTTGGTGAAATGGTATCACCCTGTTGAACCCCTGTTTTGACATCAATGAGGGAAAAATGTTAATTTTTCTTTTAATTTATGAATTAAAATCATGTAACATGTACTTAACTTTGTTAACATTTATTTAACCCCATGTAGTTACACAGTTAAGTTTACTTGGCATCTTTTCAGTGAGGAAATATGAGTTCAGAGAAGTAATGTCTTTTACTTAAAATCTGAGAGTTGCTGCATAGCAATCCAGACTTCAGACACAGCTTTCTTGGACTTCAAGTCTGATGTTTTCATCGCTACTCTCTGTACCCACACTTCTTTTGAGATCAAACTTGTTTTCTTGTTTGAGAACAAGAATACATGCGTATCATTCTTCACAACCATTTTTCTCTCCATTGTAAGACAGGTTTAGGACACAAAACATGGTGGGAGGGGGTAGGGAAAAAAAGTCTCAAATAAAATTTCTTCAATTTTTATTACACTGTTTGAAAGCACTGATATTTTTTGTGTTGACATCTGTGTCAATCCACTGCCTAACATTTCATATAGGAAGCATTCAATGAAAGTGCCAGAGAGATAGTTTGGCAGGTAGGGCATTTGCCTTGCACGCAGCCGGTCCATGCCGACCTGGTTTGATCCCCCAGCATCCCATATGGTCCCCTGAACACCGCCAGGAGTAATTCCTGAGTGCAGTGCCAGGAGAAACCCCTGAGCATTGCTGGGTGTGACCCAAAAGAACAAAATAAATAAATAAATAAAAAAGAAAGAAAGAAAGGAAAGGAAGGAAGGAAGGAAGGAAGGAAGGAAGGAAGGAAGGAAGGAAGGAAGGAAGGAAGGAAGGAAGGAAGGAAGGAAGGAAGGAAGGAAGGAAGGAAGGAAGGAAGGAAGGAAGGAAGGAAGGAAGGAAGGAAGGAAGGAAGGAAGGAAGAGAAAAATAAACTGCCAAGTTTCGATGAAATCTTCCAATCTTCGTAACCATGATTTCAATGAGGTAATAAGTTAATCCACTTAGCGAGGTATACCTTCCTCTGAGTTTATGCCTCCTCTTTTCTCTTTTTCTACTGCAGAAGCAGTTATATGTACCTAGGTCGAGAAGTCAACATGATGAACGACCTAAAATCTGAGATGTGCAGGAGGAAGGAGTGGCATGGAATGCCTTTAAAGGCATCGAAGAAATAGCTAAAAATGACAGAGAAATTCCGGCTTCCATCACATCTCTTTGAGTCCACCATTCTCCCTGCATTGACATATACCTCAGAGACCTGGGCCCTACGAAAGCAGAATGAGAATGCTATTTGGGTCTCCCAAAGAGGAATCGAAAGAGCTATGCTTGGAATATCACGCCTCACTCAAGTGAGAGAAGGAATTCGGAGTTCTGACCTCCATTGCTATTCCAGAGTCAGGGATGCTGTCTCGTTTGCTAAGGCATCGATAATCAGATGGGCTGGACATGTAATGCGATTTGGAGACAACCGCTGGACTAGAGCCATTACCAACTGGGTCCCACGGTGCAGGGGTGCCCACCAAGGGACGCCAGATGTCTGGGTGTGCTACCGGGTCCCCAACAGTGCCAAGAGGAGAGTTCCATTCTATCTCCAAAGTCGGCAGGGGTTGGATGAAGACTCAGGAATCTGATGCAGTTTTAAAAGGCTTTACTTATCACAGGTTCAGGTCATACACATCAGCAATAGGAAAAACCCTGTGCTTAGGATTCCTGACAAGAAACCCCAGCCACATGTAGGCCAAGATGGTGGCCACCACGTGTTAAGGCCCTGTAAAGAGGAGACAAAGACTCCCAAGACGAGCACAACCCCAAAAAGAGAGCCCAGAAAGAGAGAGAGAGCAAGAGAGAGAGGAAGCAGGCTGGTTTTATACCCCTGCAACTCAGACTTCCCACTATTATGGGAAGCAGGGAGGGTCAAATGCCCTTAGGTAATTTCTCCCAGCACCTCACCTAGGCCCTAATATATGCTAATGTTTTGAGCCAAGATCTGCCTGGAAATGCCTTCATAGGGTAGAGAAGGGGGTTTCTGAGATGGCATGTCTCTGTACCAAAGATTAATACTAATGCCAGTTAAATATTTCTCCAAGCCTTCATAAGAGTCTTGTCTACTTCACGGTAGTTTTGTATTTTAGTTGCCTTTGAGTTATCAGGGAGCCATGCTTGCTTGCCTGGAGGCAAACAACATTTCTCTCTGGTCTAATTACTTAGAGATCCAACGTGGCCAGGCAAATATGCTTGTAAGATCTAGCTAGTCCCACGATGATTGTGGTAGCATGAGAGAATATTTATACCAGTCAGTATAGAATACATGGTCAGATAAACTGCCACATTTAAACTACTCCCAACTACCAACTGGGTCCCATGGTGCAGGGGTGCCCACCAAGGGACGCCAGATGTCTGGGTGTGCTACGGGGTCCCCAACAGTGCCAAGAAGCGAGTTCCATTCTATCTCCAAAGTCGGCAGGGAGTGGATGAAGACTATCAAGTGATTTGCAGGAGGCAATCCAGGGCAGATGCAGAGACTTTTAGGCTTTTAGGTGTCCTGCAACATCACGGGATGTCAAAAGATCACGTGGCCTCCCACTTACAAGATGGTCAGACTTCTTCATCAAGACCCTGAGGAACGATTTCAGGCTCTTTGTATTCCTGAAGCAACCAGTTGCCATTGGGCTACACAGGCACATGATAGGGTCAAATGGAAATGTTACTGGTGACCGTTCAAGCAAATCCATGAATAACTGGATGTCAAATGATCAAGTGAAGTGATCATCAGCATGCCAGGATGGGAACCACAGAACTGTAGGCAGTATTTTTTTTAATGCATCACTGTATCACTGTATCACTGTCTTCCCGTTCATCATCGATTTGCTCGAGCGGGCCCCAGTAACATCTCCATATGTCCTGTCCATGCTAGTAGAGCCCAAGGGCATCTGCTTGCTCCAGGAACATAAAGAGCCTCAATCCATTCCAGAATGAGGTCTATAATTGTTACTGGTATTTGGCATATCAAATACAACACGGGTAGCTTGCCAGGCTCTGCCGTGCAGGTAGCATACTGTTGTAGTCATCTCTAAGTCCAGCATTTATTGATGAACTGCGGGGCCACAAGTGGCCACGTGAGCCGGACTGTGATAGGCTTGTCTGCTGGGTGGAGTTCTGATGAGAGAGAAGTCCGGATGTGGAAAACGGAGGCCCTCATGGAGTGGGGGTCTTCTGGCTTGTTGCAAGGCTCTGCTGGGGTGGTGGGCCAGGGCTAGAACCAGCCAACCCTCCTGGGCGCCTTGTGAGCGGCTGGGCACAAGGAGAGCAAGTAGCAGCTCTGCCCATGTCTGTCTCTGGATCAGCATACCTGGGCCAGATTAAAAAAAGACTGCAGTAGGGTGGATCTCGATGAGCCAGACTGTGATAGGCTGGTCTGCTGGGTGGAGTTCTGACGAGAGAGAAGTCTGGATGTGGAAAACGGAGGCCCTCAAGGAGTGGGGGTCGTCTGGCTTGTTGCAAGGCTCTGTTGGGGTGGCGGGCCAGGGCTAGAACCCGCCATCCCTCCTGGGTGCCTTGTGAGCGGCTGTGCACAGGGAGAACAAGTAGCAGCTCTGCCCCCATGTCTGCCTCTTTTTTTTAATTCATATCATTAAATAAATAAGTTGCATTGTCTTAGCATATCAGCTTCGCAATTGCTAATAAATCTTGCACTTTTCTATATTATTTCTCTTTTTTTCCAGTTTCCTATATACATATGCAAAACATTCCTTTAAATCTAAAATAATAGTCCACTTATTGTAATGAGTCCTGATGATTTAATTTACATGCAACCCTACATTTTATATAAGGTCTTTGTGTTTGAAAATACTCATGTATACATGCATGTATATTTACTCATATATACCATATATGTATATGCATATAGATACTTAATTAGTATCTTCAGACTGCTATAACAAACTCCTAAAGACTCTGTTGCTTCAGCAATTGAGGTATTTTATCACAGCCCTGGAAACTGATATTTTAAGGTTAGGGTGCTACCATAGCTAGATTCTACTATAGGATCTATTCCCAGTCTGTCAATTGTTGACATTTGAGTATTTTACAGAGAGAGAGACAATAAGAGGTCTGTTGCCTCCTTCTTTTCTAGAAAGAGTTCTCTCAGTCAGGGATGTACTTGTAGGAACTCACATAATCTTAATTATCTCAAAAAATTAATTTGAGGTTTGCAATATAGTCTAAACAGGATTTAAATATTTGCTATATGAATTTTGGGGAAACACGCTTAACTCCATAGTAGATAAACTGTTCCTTCTTATTTGTTAATTTTGTAGGCTTGGATCCTTTAAATATTTGCATATAGTAAGTTCAACAATTAACAGTCTTCAAAGGTCCTTTAAAGGACCTTTGAATACTTAATTCAGGCAAAAATCAGTGAAAACTCATCACAGTGAAATAGAATATTCATGACAGATATTATTACTACAAATATCTCACATTCAATAAAAGTCTTTCAATGTTTAATATTGCAAGTTTTAGTTAGACATAATGGCTGGTTTTATTTTTTTCCCAATTGCTAACTCTGCTCTGTGATTTTTATAATCTTAGGTCCATTGATCGTTGGGTAAGGAATATATGAAAAGAAAGCATGTGTATGTGCCCATGTATATGTTACATGATCACATACCCCTGCCTGAGCAACATAATATAAATTCAAATAAGTCAATTGATTGACAAGAGGAGCCTGTGATAAAAATACTACAGGGAAGTGAAACTAAAATACAAGTTCAAATTTTTTAAGCAACAGTTTTATAATTCAAATAACCTTATTCTCACTGAAATACATGAAATAAATCCAAATTGTGCTTCTGAATGTTTTATAACTTTTATGTACCAGGAAAATGAAGGAGTAAGAAAGAAAATATGTCTCCAAATCCTTTAGGCTGCAAAAGAAAATATTCACAGAGAATAAGAGAAGAAAGCTGTCTTTCAAGAACAGTACCACAAAATATGCAGCCGAGTAGACGAGGCCAATATGAGCCAGGTAACTTTCAATACCAATTCTCATACATATTGAAAGGGCAACTAGGTGAAGACTAAGAGCTCTGGCTCTACGATAAAGAATTTCAATTTTCAGAAAGCACCTTAAAATAAATTAAAAATACGGAGATAATGTTATCAAAGGAAATCCCAAGTCTTTGTTGGGTCTAAAGACAATGTCTCTAAATCTCCATTGTGTTTCGCACTGTAGGGATTTTGATTTTATAGGACCAGATCATCAGATCTCCTGTCTTGCAAAAACCACAGTTTTAGTACTTGTGACAAGAATGAGCTGGCTTCTGAAGACAGGGTAACAGGATCTGGGGAATTCAATGCTGAACAGGTAATTTGATTAACCCTCTTCCTCAGACTCAAATTCTCTGTGATTTATTTTTTTTTAACCTTATCTACTGAAAGCACTGTACAGCAGGTCAGAGAGATACTCTGAAGTCCTCAGGATCCCAAGTAAGAGACTTAGGAGTTATAAAGAAGGTACTCAACTCATATGGGCTCATGAATTCCACAGCTATGCAGGCAAATCTATTTGCTTATTATTTTAGGATGAAAATACATTACTTCTCAAGTTCTTTTAATGAAATAGAAGCCTAAACAATGCCATTTAATAGAATGCCTTCTAAATAATATGTAGTTTTATAAATACTCATGAAAGAGGTAAATCTAACTAGCCTAGTCTTTCTGAGAGCTCTTATTTGTAACCCTGGACAAGACAATGTGACTCACCAAGAAAGGAGAAAAGAGCTATGCCTCACATGGTTTATTATAGAGATAAAGGTTAAAGTGTGTCCTTATAATTAATAAGAACACAATTATTTTATTTTTACAAGTCATTATGTTTTAATAAGTTGATGTGGGAGGTAAATTATCAAAGCAAAAATTTGTAATACTAGCTTAAGTTGTCAAATTCTTTGTTTCAGAAATGATGGCATGTAGGCAAAGAGTAGAAATGTTTTCTATAAGCTGTGGCCCCTTTCCCAAGTCATATTTTCTTACCTCCATAGAACCTAGGCACCATCCATCTTCAGTCTGAAAGATTGCTTTATTATCACATTCATCAATTTGTTCTCTGGGCTGGAGTTAAAAGTGACTTGAATAGACAAAACTGTTACCTTAGTAATTGAATATGAAAGTCTTATTAGGATCCACTTTCACTAATCTGATATGAAAGTCACTAATATGATATGACTTTAACACTGCATAAGCAACAATAAATTCTGATATGATATGAATATTAATACAATGCAATGGGATACTGCTAATATGTTAATGCAGTGAGATATTACTAACAAGATATGAGGACCTTGATTGAAAAAAATTAATATCGCCTTGCCATAATTCTCTAGGGCTGCCTCTGACATGTTCCAAGATAGCCTTTGTCTACACTCTAGGGGTGTCATTGCCTTTTTGAGTAATAGACAAAATAATGAATTTTGTCTATTACTATTTTGTCAACTTCTTTTTGTCTGTTAATTATACCAGCAATTACTGTTTTGACTTTACTTTGTTTATAAGAAACAAAGAGAAAGGGAAGATAAGGAATAGTTTAAAACATGTCCTCCGAGATCTCCATTTAACTTTAAAGAAGAATGTGTTTTCTTCAAATAATTTCACTGTATACCCACCACACCCCGATATATACAAGTTAATTTTAGCTTTTATGTCTGTTATATGGTTCTCATTCCCTAAATGATTACTAATCCCACCTAAAGAATGTTATTAAACAGGTCAGCATAAAACAAATTATGTAACTTACCTACATTTATGCCCCAGTGTGGCAAATGTTAATGCTTTACTTCTGTTGCTACTGTTATTAAAATCATCAGGACTGAAATTGATACTACGAATATTCAGAGAATAACCAAAGTACTTAAAATTCAGCTCAAATCTTTTATTTACTTTTTAGGTTTCATCAGGCCATACTCAGGGGTGACTCTTGGCTCTGTAGTCAGTAATTACTCATGGGGGCATTAAGGGTACCATATGGGATGCTGGGTATTGAAGCCCAGGTTGACCACATGCAAAGACAATGCCTTATCCTGTGCTCCGATCTGGCCCCACAAATCTTATAGTATGATGCAAAGTAGAACCTTTATCTTACCTTTAAACATGTAGGAAATTTAAAAGCACATTAGTTGTATCAGTTATAAATGCATAATTATACATTTAAGGATTTTCTTTCTCTGGTGTGCAAGAATCAAAAAGTTGTGTAAAATGTTATCAATCAATGTCAATAAAATTTCACATTTTAGAATAAATGAGATATTCATCCACTTTCTAATTAACTTGTTTTCATTGATACCAACTAACAACAAAAACATAATCAGATTTTTAGAAATGCATACAGAAGCCTGAGAATGTGATGTCTAATGCAGACACGTTCTATCTGAATGCTACTAATGTGAAAGAATGAGTGATGCATATTAGAAAAAGGAACCCAAGTATGTGAGTGAGTTGATAATACATTGAACCCCTTTGCTCTTAGCATCATTTATCATTGTTACAAAGTACAGGTTAAAATAAATCAATATATAGTCTTGTAAACACTTTGGAAAATGAGCAATCTTAACAGCACAACTTCACTGTCTACATATTAAAGTCATTTGTGTTATCAAAATTAGGATGCCATTTTAAATGGTTAAATCTAGGAGACTAAATATTAGCACATAGTTATGGCCTAGCACATAGGCCATAACTATGTGCTAATATTTAATTCACAATAGAGAAAGAAGAAAGCTAACAATGGGAAAGAAAAAATTAAAAATTCTATAACTTTTAAAATGGCAAAATGAAGACGGAGTTGCTAAGAAGAACAGATTGTTTGGTTATTTTATATATGTCCACCAGGTAATGATATATGTCCACCCTTTATGTTTTGCTAAAATATTCAGCAAACTTCATCTATAGAATCTTCTTAAATTGAAGAATAAATGTTGGCTATTTTGTCTGTTGTGGTTTATTGTTGATGTTGAAAGTTCTCAGCTTTCGGAGTGGGCCTAGCTTGGGGTAGCATACTCCCCTTGCATGTCTAGGCCGAGTTTGAGTCATGACACCCCTCAAAAAATATGCAGGGACTGATAAAAGTGAAGTGGAGAAGCCCGTGCCTGCTGCATGTGAGACCCTGATCCAGTCCCTGGTGCTGCATGGTCCCATGGGTGCCGCATTTTCCATGTGACCCACACAGATTTATCAGTCTCAGTTTTAAAATTCAATAGTTTGAAAATGGTCTTTCATTTTTTTTTCTAAACCTAAGAATGAAATCCTATTGCAGAGCCTGGCAAGCTACCCATGTAGTATTTGATATACAATAACCAGTCATAATAATAGACCTCATTCCCATGACCTGAAGGAATGGTTTGAGGCTCTTCATGTTCCTGGAGCAAGCTGAAGCCCTTGGGCTGTACTAGCACGCGAACAGGGACAAATGGAGATGTTACTGGTGCCCGCTCGAGCAAATTGATAAATAACAGGAAGACGAGTGAAGTGATACCAGTGATGTAATGATTGATTTTAAGTGTTTAGATTTATAAGTAGTTATGGCACATTTCACATAATTCAAAGTAAAATGCTAATATCAAATTGAATGTGAACTAAAAATATACCTATTTAGGCCTGGGGCTATGAACCAACATCTGGAACGCATGCCTGATGTATTTGAGACGCTGAGTTCTGTAAGCAACACCAGGGCTAAATCTGGTGACTCCATTCCTGCTGCCTTCCAGAAAATTCAGCTGTGGGCTAAAGACGTAAATTGACAGGTCTGCAATCTGGGTAGAGACGAGCTCGAGCAGTCCTTCATCCCCACTCACATGATCTATACATGTAATAATATTGATGTTGTGTATAATTACATACAGTATATATGTATATCTAAAGCTGAGTCAGTGAGCATTCATTCAAGAAAGATTCAAGAAGAATATGAGATAAATATATTGTTATTAACCTTAAAATTATCCCTCACAAAAAGTCTCCTATGTGACATTAGATCCCCCAATACTGTCTCCATTATTAGGGAATACCAATAAACCAGAAAGAAATACAAATAAACAAATGTACAAACAAAAAAAAACAAAAGTTTTCATGTACACACTTAGAATGGAACATAAAATAATAAAGTAAGCAACATACAACATTTATTTTTTATTTAGGTAATGTAATGGGAATTGTATTATATGCATCATTATAATTAACATCATCACTTATCTAGTCTTGTCTTCCTGTTCATTGATTTGCTCTACTAGGCTCCAGTAACATCTCCATTTGTTGGGAATGAGATACATTATTTTTACTATTTTTGGCATATCAAATACACCACAGGTAGGTTGCCAGTCTCTGTTGTGACTCTAGGTTCATCCCAGGGGGCCCAGTCTTTTTCTATGTCAGACCATCAAGCATCCAGGGCCCACAGGGCAAGGCCTTGGGTGCAGAAAGCCTGTCTCCTGTCTGCCACCTGCAGGTGCAGCTGGGCACCTCAGCCACACCTGCAATACCTTGAGGGGCAGGGGGACCCAATTAATATTATATTAATATTATATTAATATTAATATATTTATATAATATATTAATATTAAATAGAATTTTTTGAAAATTGAAAAGAGTACATATTATTTTTTCTTTCAAATATGATAATTATGGTGACAAGTGTTAACCTTTTATTATCATTATGATGGTATTAATTAGCTCTATGGATATAGGGCCAATTATTTTTCAATATGGTAATGCATCTCATCAATTAAATTTACAGAATGCTAAGTATGTTTTAGTCAGGCTAGAAACAAAAAATAAATTTAAATGTATGGATTTGACTAATTCATAACATTTCTCTCATTTGATTAAGCTAAATTCTGTAAGTTCTGTTTTGGAATATATTTATTATCATAAGATATAAATGTTGCTGGTATGTATTTTGAATTATTCATTCTGTGATATTTCAATGTATATATTATCATTACTAAACAAATATATCATATTGACATTTTTCTCCAAATGAATTTTATTATGACAGAAACATATTGAATGTGATTTTAATCTTTTAAATTGTTTAGAAATTTGTTTTATGGCTAATTTAATGTTTTAAGATTTCACTTGATCTTAGCCAAAAGGCCAAGAAGCGATAATGTTTTAAGATTTTACCAGCATTTCAACCCAGATGAAATTTGAATGACAAGTGTTAACCTTTTTATTTTATTGCCTCCCATGAATATCAAACTTTCTACTGTTTTTTTCTGATATTGCAAATATTTTTATGTAATGGGAAATGGTGGCCCAAAACCTTTCTTAATTTTCTTCTTTTGGTTTTGTATATATTGAAAATTTTGAATAAATAATTTAAATCACTATCACTATCTTCCCATTTCATCATTGATTTGCTCGAGCGAGCACCAGTAACAACTCCTTATGTCCTGTTCATGCTAGTAGAGCCCAAGGGCATCTGCTTGGTCCAGGAACATAAAGAGCCTTGAACCGTTATATTAGGTTATGGGAATGATGTAATATAATTATTACTGTTATTTGGCATATCAAATGCGACACGGGTAGCTTGCCAGGCTTGCCTTGTGGGTGGCATACTCTTATAGTCACCTAGTTGAGAAAAAGTGATAAAGTGCTATATATGTATCAAAGTTTTAGAATTTCCTTTTTCTGATCTAAGTAGTGAATCATATTCTTATAAGGATAATGGATCCATCATATCTCTTGAACTATTGTTGAACTCATCTCCTTAATCTTATGTAAAGTTTATTAAAAGCTATTGCATGTAACATGAAAAATTATAAGGTAACATGAAAAATTATAAGGAAAAGTATTTCATTTTATTTTTCAGCTGTGCCCTTTTTTCAATATTATGATATTGAATCAACCAGATGCCATTGGGCTACATTGGCACGCGATAGGGTCCAATGGAAATGTTACTGACGCCCGCTTGAGCAAATCGATGAATAACGGGATTCAAGTGATCAAGTGATGATGCCCAGAGTAGTTAATTTTTGTTATTTTTATCAATTATGTCTTATATATAAGCATTTTACAATTCTCTTTTTTTCCCAGTTTTACATTGAACATTATCTCCGGCAGAATATTTTCTATTTGTTGGAGAAGGCTGGGTTCCCTGACAATATCAGGGAGCAGGACTGGGATGCCCTTCTGCCCCAGGGATTGGCGGCCTGAGGACAAAGAAAGACTCATGAATCCAGCAAAATTCCAGAAGACTTTTACTCTCACAGGTTCTGGTACACAATTCAATACAAGGAAACCCCCAAATTTTAGGTTCCTAACTGGGCCTTAGCGAAGTGTGGGTTTAGAATCCTAAGTCAAGATGGCCATTACCACATGCGTATGCCCATCAGGGAAGAGAAAAGAACGGAGAGAAGGAGAGCAGAGGCAGAGAGAGAGCTGGCAGGGAAAAGAGCACTGCTTTCATATCTGTCAGTCTTGACCTGGCCCACATCAACTAATTGGATAGCAGTCAAGGCCAGTTATTTCAGGTTTGCTTCTCCCAGGACCTGTCTGGTTTCACTGAAATGTTAATATTGTCCCAGCCAAGAAGTTTCCCTGCAGACCCTCTACAGAGTGTGGAAGGGACATCTGAGATGAACTGTATCTCAGAATTAATACAAAAGGTGTGTATCTGTACACTAGACATTCTACAGCCAGGAATATATTTCTCCAAGCTAAGATTTCTACAAGATCCTTGCCTTTACTTCACCGTTGGTTTGGATATTAGCCTTTAGACTTATTAGACAGCCACCTTGTTTGCTTGCCAGGAGGCAAACAGTATTTCTCTCTGATCTAATTATAACTAACTATTATACTTAGAGATCCAATGTAGCCAGACAAAAATGCTGGCAAGATCTGTCTAGTCCCACAAAGATTGTGGTAGCATAAGAGAAATATTTATACCAGCTAACATAGAATACATGGTAAGATATTCTGCCACATAGAGTCACAGATCCAAACTGTTTTCTGCCCCTATCTACAGAGTGGCCTTCAGGAGGTAACTCCAGGCAAGGATCAGAGGCTCAGGGCCGCTGTGTACTCCAACATCTATTAATGATTTATTTTCTTTTCACTATGCCCTAATTTGTGATACCGTGCTGTCATTTTTTAATGCATTGTACTAAACCGCGATTATCTACCACTTTTATGGCTGAAATGTGCTGTTATAACTATTTTTCTAAATTATAGGAAAATCAGAATACCTTCTCGGAGGAATTGGTTGAAGTTCTTTCTACAAAGTACAAAGAATACTTTGTATTCTTTAACATCTTCAAAAGACTAAAAATTTAGGTTATTTGGACCAGAAAGATAGTGCAGCAGGTAACGCCATGCCTGCTTTGCATGTGACTGAGCAGAATTTAATCTTGGCCCTCCAGATGGTCCCTCGTGCCCTGTAGGAATGATTCCCTGAGCAGAAAGCCAGAAGGAAGCCCTGAGGAAAAAAAAAGAAAACAATAAGTAGATAGTAGATTATCTTGAATCCAAAATAATACCCTGATAGAATGATTTTAAGAAGTGAAAGTTATAAGTGTGTTTTAGAGTGGTTAGGAATTGCTAGGAAGCAGAATTCGAGTTAGTAGCTAACACTGAAAAGCAAGGGTTACTATGTAGAATAAAAACCAAGAGATTGGAGAAAAAAAATAGTGAGAGTACGGCAATTGTAAAGAAAGCAATGAATTTACAATAGTAGTGTTTTTTTGAAAATTATCTCCTTGTTTTCCTGAATTTATATATATATGTGTATATATACACATATATATATATATATACATATATTATATATACATATATACTATATACATAATACATATATATATATATATATATATATATATATATATAAAACCATGAAGTCAAAATACATGATTTGAGAATTCTGTTGGCTTTAAATATGACTGGTACTTGATAAATATTTTATTACTAACCTAGTAACAAAATTACACAGCTATGTCAGTGCATGACATTCTTAGATAGTACTGATTTTAGGATCAGGTCCTTCCCAGTATTTTTCACATTTATATACTGTATAGAGTTCTAGGCAGGTTCTAACTGATACCTGTCATCCCAGTAAGCCGAGCAAGAAGCCAGAGAAACCCACACATCACGTGGTCAGTCATTCTCAACATCCAGACTCCATAGTTCCTCAGAACTCCAACCAAGAGAAACCCTGATCTTTCCCTTTTAAGTTTCATAAGTAAGTGCTCGAGATGAGAGCCTTCTACTGAGATCATACCACCTACACGACAGAGCCTGGCAAGCTAACCGCATTTTATTTGATATGCCAAAAACTAGTAACAATTATGTACCTCAATTCCATGACCTGAAGAATGGTTTGAGACTCTTCCTGTCCCTGGAGCAAGCAAATGCCCTTAGGCTACACTAACTTGCAACAGGATGTAGGGAGATGTTACTGGTGCCTGCTCAAGCACATCAATGAACAACGGGAAGACAGTGATATGTATATGTATATGTTAATATGGTAACATATATGCATTTATTTTTTTTAAAAAGTAACATACAGCTCTCATTTTTATCTGTAAATGATACCACACCCTAAAGATGCTGAGATTGATTGTTCTTGGTTAGACAATAGAAAGACTGTTTAGGCAATTGAGATAGATCCACTAAATCAGATGGACTGATCACACAAAAGAAAGATAATAATTGTCAGAACATTTACTGATCCACATCTTTTCTACCTGTCTTTGCCATAGACTCCTATGAACTCTCAAGCATTAATATTTCATTTCCCTATTCAATAATTAAATAGACACTTGAGTTTTCAATAAATAGAAAGCACTAATTAAGCATTTTTTAGGGTAAGAGCAAGTTTCAGTTTTTGTTTTTTTTTTCCTTTTTATGGGTCACACCCAGCAATGCTGAGGGGTCACTCCTGGCTCTTTAAGGGAATCACTCCTGGCGGTACTCAGGGGACCATATGGGATGCTGGGGATCAAACCCAGGTTGGCTGCATGCAAGGCAAACACTCTACCCACTCTGTGCTATCACTCTGGCTCCTAGTTCTTACTTTCAAACAGCTAATGAAAATTGAACTTGTAGTATTATCAGAACTGTATAAACATTTGTGCAAATTAAAAATAAAGGTAAATATTCTCATAAAAACTGAATTAATTGAATTGTAATTTAGAAACAGAGAGAGAATGTCTGAAGAAGCAAATATATTTTTTAATATTTATTTATTTATTTATGTATGTATTTATTTTTGCTTTTTTGGGTAACACCCAGCAATGCTCAGGGGTTACTCCAGGCTCTGCACTCAGGAATTACTCCCTGGTGGTGCTCAGGGGACCATATGGGATGCCGGGGATCAAACCCAGGCCGGCATGAACCGGCAGCATCCAAGGCAAATGCCCTACCTGCTGGGCTATCGTTCCAGCCCCAAGAAGCAAATTTTAGAAGTGAAACATTTTAAGGTAAAAAGTGTGAAAAATGAAAATATAAGAGAAAATATTTGTTGTTTTGGGGACAATTAATTTATTTTCTCAAAGAAAAATTAATGACCAGAGTATGGTAGATCTTACACACTAAAAGTGTGCACAGTTAGTGCACACTTAAAAATCTAGATTATTAGGCTGAATACTTTTATCCCAGTCATCGCCTGATTGCAAGTCTCGATTTTGGAATACTTTTTTGTACGAACTCTGATTCTGCAGAGCAAATGTTGATCTCATTCCTGTATCTCTGCTCTACTCCTGCTCATTCCAGATAAGGAGGTAAGGTTAGTGTCAATCAGTTAATGCACTGACTGCTCAATGGAAGTTTTGGTTTTCTGCTCTTAGTCCCTTGAGAAAGGGTAAAAGAGGGAATTTAGAAAGAAATTGTCTCCTCAATATTTATGATGAGTAAGAAGTGCCCTGTGTGTGAATTGTGGCAGGAGTGATAAGGATAAAATAATTACCTCTTTGCACTGAATTTTAGTGCAGCAGGACATATGAGAACTTTGGTAGTGAGAATGTAGAGTGCAGTAGTTTGCATAAGAAAGGAGTCAGATAATATTTTTAAAATATTATATTCTAGCTTAGAATAAGGTAAGATATATTTATAATAACAGCACAGTTGCAAAGCTAAGTATGGATATATGAAAGAGCCGTTTAATGAAGCAGTATCCCATAACTGGCCAAACACTCACAGCTCCAGTACTGATCAATGTCACTGTCACTGTCACTGTCTTCCCGTTCATCATCGATTTCCTCGAGCGGGCCCCAGTAACATCTCCATATGTCCTGTCTCATGCTAGTAGAGCCCAAGGCATCTGCTTGCTCCAGGAACATAAAGAGCCTCAATCCATTCCGGAATGAGGTCTATAATTGTTACTGGTATTTGGCATATATATCAAATACAACACGGGTAGCTTGCCAGGCTCTGCCGTGCAGGCAGCATACTCTTGTAGGCATCTCTAAGTCCAGCATTTATTGATGAACCGCATGGCCTGCAAGCTAGCCGCGCGCTGATAGGCTGGCTGCGGGGGAGGTCTGTGAGAGGAAGTCCGGATGTGGAAATGGGGCGCTCATGGAGTGGGGGGGTCGTCTGGCTTGTTGCGATGCTCTGCTGGGATGGTGGGCCAGGGCTAGAACCCACCATCCCTCCCGGGCGCCTCGTGAGCACTGATCAATGTACTTATGATCAATGTACTTGCACTATTTCTAGGACTCTCACTAAATCTGACACAATAGAGACTTTACAAAAATAAACTCAACCATGCGATCAGTCTTCCTATGTGGATTCTCCTATCGATAAGGATATTCATTCATTTACTAGCCTTCTCACATTATTTTCTGAAATTGAACTAATTTTTTGGCTGGGTTATCACTATTAAATTTACCATAAACCATAAACCACAATTTGTGATTTAAAATGACTAAAATTTAAAGTCTTAACTTTTGCCTTTAAAATAATGTTTTAACAAACTTTATTAAATGTGCTTTTTTGGAATTACTTTCATTATTTTTGGAGACTGTTGCCAAAATCTAAACAAAATCTACTAGATGTTGCTATAGGACTGAAGACTATTAAAGGATAGAAAACAAATGTACCTTATGTAAGTCATCCAGTTTGTGATATTTGTTACAGCAGCCTTACTAAGTCAGTTGTTTGATGTTATAAAATCGTCATAGTCGAAAATTTACTGCCAAACTGTGAGGAGGATACAAAAGTTCTTTACTATAAAGTATGAAAAAATTATAGGTTAACTTTTCTATAGAAGAGATTTTATACTGATTGAATGAGCTATGATTCTCATGAGAAAGAGATATTATTTTAATTCTTGTTTTCACACCATTTTTATTTGTTTTATATGAAACTCACATTCCAATTATTGGATGCATATAAAGGAAAAAGGAAATCATGGTCATTAAAATCAGCAAATAATACAGAAGAGTGTGAGTGTGAGTTAATTTGGCATCTCCTAGGCACAACCTTGGAAAGTCATTTGGCTGGAGGAAAAGCAAGTTTTACACTTAGGGAAGCCAAGAAGAAAATAGACATGGAAGTGAAAGAATCATTGTTGCATGTGACCATATGAGAGGAAGATGAAAGACTAGATCACAGGAAATACAGCAGGCAGTAGTTTGTTAAATATAAAAAAGTAACTAATTTTAGTTAGAAACTTTCTTTGGCTGCAATTATATTCTCTGAAACTAGTTGATTCAAAGTCAAACGTCTGTAGTGCTAAAACTATTCATGATATAAAAAAATCACCCAAGTCCCTGACTATATAAATATGTATGGAGGGATTTAGGAAGTTTGTATTCACAATAGTATGGCAGTGGCTAGGACCTTTTTTTCTCATGATTGTCTGTAACTATGCACTGCTAAGTCATTCTGTAATAATATCGTGGATGGCGAAATCAGAGCTAATCAACTGGTGTCTAACATCACACTCAAACTTGTTTACCAGAGATGATGCTTTATAGAGTATAGATAAAAAATCTTGAGTTACAAACTTTGGTGCCATCCACTCACACAGGACTTTCTCCCCTCTTATGGAAGTTCTGATAACAGATTTGAGTTAGTAGAGCTGGAGGGGGAAGGAAGAGATCTTCAAGAATGGGGATGAGTTTGTTGGACGGCAGGCTGAGGAAAACAGAGTTAAAGTATCATAAGGACTGGGCGGCAACATATAAAATATATGATTTTATATCTCTGAAAATTTGAAGAGATCTCTATAAAATACAGTTGCTTTTTCTCTCAGAAACATGATTTAAGCAAACCATGAAAGACTGTATATTTTCAAGAAAGATTCCCTATCAATTACAGAATTCAATTGGCTCTTGTATATAAATTTTTGACACAGAAGTTCCATCATGATCTTTACATAAGACAAAGAAGTTGTTGGTAACTGCAGTGATACTATAAAATCCTGAGAATGTGTATGCACATGGACATTAAAGACCATTATTCAAATAGTGAAAACAAAAAACAAAATTAGTTTGTTTTAAACTCTTCATTTATCATGAGTTTATTTAGTACTAAAACAAAATTTTCCTTTGAACTTACATTGAATAAGCATTTAAGGAATTCCAGCTATTAATCCATCTATATCATTTTCTTTTTTGAAAGACAACAATGACTGGAAGTTTCTATACTTACCTTTACATTTATGTCTATATACTGTCACATATGATTTTATATTTTTCTTTATATGTATTTTTCCACAGATGGAAAAACATGAAAGAATTTGCATACAGCTGAGCTAGGTTTCATTCCCAGCACCCCCTTTGGACCCCTGAGCATCACTAGGAGTGATCTGTGAGGGCAGAGCCTGGAGGAAGCTCTGATCAAAGTCAGGTGTGACTCCCCAACAAAAGAAGCTATTATTTTAAGATAAATTGTTCATGTATGATTTTATTATATGGATGAAATTAGAGAGTCCAGAGACATAGCTCAGTCATAAAGCATTTGTCTTTCTCTTTTTTTTTGGGGGGGGCCACACCTGGCAATGCTCAGGGGTTACTCCTGGCTCTGCACTCAGGATTTACTCCTGGCGGTGCTCAGGGGGACCATATGGGATGCCAGGGATTGAACCCGCGTAGGTCACATGCAAGACGAATGCCCTCCCCGCTGTGCTATCGCTCCTGCCCCAACATTTGTCTTTCTTAAGTGAATTCCTAGGGTTGACTTCTGACACCACACAGTAATGAAATCTAGAAAGAACTTCCTTGTAGAAGTTTCCAAATTGGTGACTCATTTCAGTAACTACAGATTTCCTTCTCCCCTTTTTACTTGTCATCATGTGGTCTTGGTAACAACAGGCAATATTTCCTTAAAACCCTCTCACAATCATCTTGTGCCCTGCAGCATGTGAGCTAACTATTTATGTCACTATTATGAAACACATTAAAAATATTAAGTCAGAGTAAATACACACACAATACACACAAAGAGATACACAAAAAAATTTAGATATTTAACCCTTATTAGAATATAAAGAAAGCCTTACTTTTTCTTCAGGCTTGTGCAATGCTACTGTAAACATATTTTTCTAAATCTTCTTGACCAACTCATTGGATAATCAGTCATGTGGATATGTTACTGTGGTTTTTATGTAGATAACAATATCAATGTATTTCTTTGCAATATATTAATTTTATGTTTTAATATAAATATGACAATATATTGATACAAAGAAGATATGTGCCTTAGTTTTCTCCTTAATTTTTTAATATGTTTTCAAATTTTTATATTTTAATCCATCTAAACAAGATTATACTTTTTAATATGGAGCTCAGTTTTTGCAGCTTCTTCAATGAATTGTCATTTTCTACTGGTGGACATTTCCCTACTGACCTGTAATGCCTCTTTCTCACATGCCAAGGTCCATTCTACATCTAGTCGTACTTTGGCATTTTGCTCCTGTGTCTCGTGGTCCCCAAAACTCTTTCAAATAGTATTGCTTTGCATATTGCAAAGACTTTCTGGGTTAAGACTCTAGATTTATATTCATGATTTGGTCTTTCCCCCATTTAAACAAATTACATCATCAACTTGTTAAATTTCACTCATAGATTAGGTAAGACAGAAAATGGAACAGTGTGCTAATAATTGTCGAGGGTACTAATGCCAACCTAGAACTGAGCATTAAATAGAGGCAAAAGGATACACATGACAACCTCTTAATGTATGTTCTGTAATCCATAGTCTGGAAGGGAAGGAAAAGAGAAAGAGAGAGAAAGGGAAAGAAATAAAGAACCTGCCATGGAGAGGGGGCTGGAGAAGGGGGAGGGAACCGGGGACGTTGGTGGTGGGAGATGGGCACTGGTGGAGGGATGGGTGCTGGAACACTGTATGACCAAAACCCAAATATGAACTTTTTAATTGTATAACTTTTTATTTGTATATCTCATGGTGGTATAATAAAATACTTAAAAAAAATTTCACTCATAAATGGCATGGTTTATAGTTTTTCTCAGTTTACTTTAGGGTATTTTTAGTTTTATTTTATATATAAGTTTGCAGTTCCTACTTGTCTCTGAGGTATAACATTTTCTTTCATTTCTGTGAGTAAATTAAAATTCAAAACCTCAACTGTAACCAGTTTTCTTACCCTTTGATATCTTTCTTCCTTTGGGATAGAGGGTATTTATCTTTCTTTTAAAGTAACTATTATCTGCCTATAATATGAAATAAATGCAGAAATTTAAAGAGGTGGGTTGATAAATGAAAGGAAAATCCCAGTTTGAGTACAAAATCAACACTACATAGCTTTGTTAGAATTCTACACTTCATTGCACTGAAGATTCAACCAAAAGTAATCTTCTTATAATATATGTACATATCTCTCTTTCTCTCTCTATACATATGAGTTATATTTAAAGTTAAATGGTGTTATATATGTGTGAGCATATTTTATATATACATATATATGCATTATACACATATAATATATATAATATATAATTCATATACATATTATAAACACCATTTAATTTTCTGTGAAGAATTAGCTTTAGGAGAGATAAAGGAACATCCTAAGAGTCAAACAAAAGGAAAAATTAATACTGTTCAGTTGAAACTGAGGTTTCTATGAGAGGTCCTAATTGATTAATTATTATTATTACTTAAATGATGAACACATTGGTGATGCCCATCTATTAAATAGATCACTAAAGGATACAGAGGCCATTTATGATGACTAGGACAAAAGCTAAGATCTTCTCATCCTTAGATCAGAAAAAATGCAATATTTTTTCTAATATAATAGAGAATAGAAAAATTTGTGGTATTTTTCTCAGGAAACATGCATTTCATTTAATACTATATGTTTTGGCCATTATGTTTCTGAATAGTCAACACAAGAAATGATTCCCTTAAAATGTCTTTGCTACAAAACAAGAACATAGTCCCCACATATAAATCATTGACACACTCTAATCAAAATGAATTTAAAAACCAGTATCAATTTTAATATTATGGGAGATGTTGATGTACAGACCTTACTGGCAGGAATGTGAAAGAGACTGGTGTGTGTGTGTGTGTGTGTGTGTGTGTGTGTGTGTGTGTGTGTGTGTGTGTGTGTGGTGCACCCTAGAGACATGCATTCCACATTCCAGGTCTGGAGAATAATTGCGCACAGACCTTCCTAGATCCACATTCAATATGTCAGGTTGAACTCATTCATAGTGGGAACATTTACACCATCAAATTAGCAAAAGCTACCAATGAGAGGTTTTATGTTGGCTAATTCCTTTAAAAAAACAACTTATTATTAAGCATTTGATAGCAAGGTTTTATCTTTCTAGGTTTTGAGAGAGAGAGAGAGAGAGAGAGAGAGAGAGAGAGAGATCAAGTCATTGCTTATGACCAGATGGACTATAGTCTAAAGATGTATTTCCTCAGCCAGCTCTGTGCTACTGTGGCTAGGCCAAATCACTGGCATAATCAAATGCAGTAAACAAACACCATCAGAGGTTTTCCCCATACCTAGCCAGTACAAAATGTAATTAGTGAAAAATGCTAGGTGAGAGTATTGTGTGACCAGAACTATTCAATCAGAAAGTGCTGATTGAACATATATAAGCACAATCAAAGCCTTTATTTAAATAGGGGTTACAGTCCTAATAAAACACAAAGGGAAGTAGGGGCATAGGCCTTCTCGACAGGTAATGAAAGAAAAAATTAAACTCATCCAATTACATCTGGGGAAAAATCCATTACCTATAACAGAGAGAGGACTGCCCCAGGAAAATTCAGATGCAAAACTAATAATGAAGGCACACTGTCCTTTCAACAGATTCTAAATGAGCTCTAATTTTCTTATATCCACCATTCCCAAACTATATAAATTTCAACTAAGCAGAAAAAAAGTGACATGCTAGCACAATTGTTATTCCAAACAGGCCCAGCTGCTTGCTCACCTTAATTAGACCTAATCCCAAAAGGGAGCCAATCTTTCCTTATTTTCTTCTATGAGCTCATCTGATTTCCCTCAACTTTTCTTTTCTAATAGATTTTGCTGTAACCTTTCAGCAACTGTCGTTTAGATATTCTCCCAGGGATCACAATTGCTCTGACTCCTTCGCCAAACAGGATTTGCACCCACGGATCTCTGAGAAGAAGGTTGGAGCACTGATCCAGAAGACCAGATGTCTATACGGAAAAGTTGAACGTTGTCACCTTCCACTGAATCCCATGTTAGTTTCTATGATGGTGCATATGTTTTGAAGTTTGGAATTTTAAAATGACAGAGACTGGAGGGACACTAGGATCATCTTCCAGTGTCCTTTGCCATGTGATTGAGAAATAGCTTTAAAATAAAATAGTGAAAAATAAATGTTAAAGACACCGTTTAGCAGAGATATGAGGTAGTCTCATATGTTGTAAGAGTCAACTCTTCTAGAATATACCTTGGCGTGATAATTCTACTGTTTGTAATGTCCAGTTTACTTGACATTAAATTTCATGAGCATTTCACTTATCTCATCAAGCTATTTTTATCTCTGTGATTACTAAAAGTATAAAACATCTCTAAAATATTTCAAAAATAAGTTAAGTTCATGTCATGGCAACAAAGCTACATTGAATATTATTTCTGGAAGTGATATATCTTCTAAAGAAAATATCTCATTCAAGATGTCTCAATTATAAATCAACTCAGCAGATAGTTATTGAGAAACAAAATGAATCTGATGATGTGTTTGGTGCTATGAGTTCTACATTAAATGCAATATGAAACTCATTTCTTAAAGGCCTAAATGTATACGTACAGACACATTATATGTTACATCATTGCTGTCTTTATTAGTATGTTGAAGGAAAGTATAGTTACAGAGGAACTAAGGAAAAGTGAGATGTCAGTGGATTGAAAAAGTACCAAAAGCTTTAGAGAAAATGTAACATTTAATCAAAACTTTGAAGACTGCAATTTGGGGAAGCAGTTAGAGATGAAACCTGTCAAATCATTAAAAGGTAACCTAACTGTGTATACCAGCATGGCATGTTTCAGAAGAGAAAGAAAAAGGGTTTCTCACCATCCAATGCAAAGTGATCTCTCAACTAGAAGCTGATAGTAGTTATTGCTCATCTGATTTATATTCCCATATTGCCATTCAAATCTTGAATCTTTATTCAACATTTCATGCATATATATCATGTCTTCCCAAATAGCAGCAAACACCTGAGGGCAAGAGCAGCATATAATATTCTTTATGTTCCCTAAAAATGCATTATGCATTACCCATACCCCCAATGTATTAAATAAGTAGAAAAATAAATATAAGCTGCATTGATTAAATGATGCACACACGTAAATAAAGGAAAGGAAGCAAGCAAATGTGCAGAGAAGAGAAAGGAAAAAGTAACCGTTTTCCTGGTGCAAAACATAGAATATGTGTAATTCAGACAGAAGGAAGGTGGCTCGCTTTCTCTTTCAGAAATGCCTTCACATCACTTCACCAAGCAGTGTAGTAATAAGCTTGACTATTACACTGATGTACTGTGAGCTCAGTTCCACAGGATCTATTTTGAAAGAGCAATGTGACAAATTAGGTGTAAATAATCAGACGCTAATTAGGAAAGGAAAGATTTAAAAATAAACTTGACAATGGGAAAAACCTTCCTCCCCCTCTATCCACACACAAGTATTCAGTGGAAATGCTCCTATATTTGCTTCTTGGGTTCTGTTTGAGAAAGGTCTTTATTAGGGAAAACAAAGGAGTTCAAAGATTAATCCAGTCAATGTCAGATGCCTCCCAGAGAGCTATTTTTGCCAAAGCAGAGTCACATTTGTGTAAACACCTCTATTCTAGTCCCATTAACAAAGATTCTCAAAAACATAACCACGTGTATTTCAATTTTATGCATTTTCTTTTCCTTGTTACTTCTCCTCAGTGTCTCTTTTCTGAGTCTGCAGTAATAACACGCCTTCAGTGTCACCTCTACAAAGGCAGAACTTCAGTTTGGGCAAGCATAACTATTCCCAGAGTAAGTTGCCAGACAGGCATTTGCTCAAATTAGCTTTTTTAAAAAAGTTGTCACATCTGTGTATGTGGGATGTCTTTGGAGTGTAGAAAGAAAGCAGGGAAATGTATTCTTTTTAAAATCTGCCACTGCAAATTCTTGACTCCCATTTTCATATTTTTGCTTTAAAGAAAAGCAGCATGCATTTTGGAGTGGGGTGAGGAGAGGAGGTGATAGAAAGTAGAGGGAAAAGCTGATAAAAAGAGAAGCATCTGTATTTTTCTGACTTTTAGAGAATAGTATCCTTCTATCCAATAATGCAAATGTGTGAGAACCCTGCTTCCCTCCCCAGCCCCCTTCATTTCTTAAACAAAACAAAACAAAAAATATCTTTTGGAAAGCAGAAAGTAACACTTTCAGAAAGAGTCATCCACCAGGAAGGAAGGGAGAGAGGAGCAAAAGTTGAGCCATGATATATTCCTGGTATTTGCAAATGAGAGCCTCCTGATTTTAAAGCAGCAAATGAACATCCGGATACACAACATTCCCTAGTTTTCAGGATCATTATAACGACATAAAAACCTAGTGATAATTAATTTTGTATGTGTGTCTGTGAGAGGGACGGGAGGGGAAGGGAGGGGGAGGGTGTGTGTGTGTGTGTGTGTGTGTGTGTGTGTGTGTGTGGATGAGAGAGAGAGTTCAAGCATTGAGGAACCAGAAGACACATTTGTTAATAATTATTCAGTCCTCTTACCAGCTTCCTATGTCTACACATCAAGAGATGTGTAAATCTAGGTCTTAGATACACTGATAGTACATTTGATCCTGCACTAGCTATGTGTATTATCTAGGTGGATAAACCAAAGTCGCCTGAAAAACAGATGCACGTAATAACATATACTAACTGATCCAATGCAGATGGGTAAACCATAGTCATCGCCCAAGAGACCCACATTGCCTACTCTACTATATTCATGTTTAAATAACCCTCTATTAATATACATTGCTTAGGAGTTACATAGTTTGCCTGACTTATATTAATTTGAAGATAATCGTAATCAATCATCACTTGGTAACTTTTATCTCCAGACAAGAATCTTGAACAAACAACAATACATATTACTCAAAGAACAGTTATGTGATGCTGTATACATTCTACCCATAGCACCATTCCATTATTAAGGAGTTGAAAAGTTTAACAATAATGAAAAAGAGATGACATTTTTTCTGCCTCTCTCTTTGTTGGTCTGCCATTCTACTATGATTTTCTCTCATTCTCTCTCTTCTCTTTCTCTCTCCCTCTCTCTCTTTCTCCCTCTCTGTGCATATGTGTGCTGTCTTTCATTTCTGTCTGGAGCACATTACTGAAAATATCAATTGTGCCACAGAAAATCAAATACCTAGGAATCCACTTAACCAAGTGTGTAAAGAACCTGTGCAAAGAAAACTACACTGCTCCAAGAGATAAGAGGACACAAAGAAATGGAAACATATCCCCTGCGCATGGATGGGGAGAATCAACATTGTCAAAATGGTAATACTACCTAGAGCTCTGTACAGATTCAATGAGTCCCTATAAGGATACCCATAACATTCTTCAAAGAAATTGACCAAACGGATAGTGAAATTTGTATGGAACAATAAACCCCCAAGGATAGCTAAAGCAATCCTCGGGAAAAAGAAGATGGGAGGCATCACCTTACCCAACTTCAAACTGTACTACAAGGCAGTAGTAATGAAAACAGCATGGCATTGGAATAAAAACAGACCTGTGGACCTATGGAATAGAATTGAGTATCCTGACATTCAACCTCAAACACATGATCATGTAATCTTTGATAAAGGTGCAACGAGTCAAAAAATGGAGTAAGGGAAAGCCTCTTCAACAAGTGGTGTTGGGAAAACTGGGCAGCGACACGTAAAAAAATGAATTTGGACCTGTGTCTAACACCATGCACAAAAATCAGATCAAAATGGATTAGAGATCTGAATATCAGACTTGAATCCATAAAGTACATTGAAGAAAATATAGGAAAAACCCTCCACGACATTGAAGCTAAAGGCATCTTCAAAGGTGAAACATCACTAACAAAGCAACTAGAAGAAAAGATAAACATATGGGACTACATGAGACTAAAAAGCTTCTGCACCTCAAAAGAAACAGTGACTAAGATACAAAAACAGTCCACAGAATGGGAAAGAATATTCACCCACCCATCTGATAAGGGGTTAATAACCAGGATATATCAGGCACTGGTAGAACTTTACAAGAAGAAAACAAACAACCCCATCAAAAAATGGGGAGAAGAAATGAACAGAAATTTCAGCAAGGAAAAAAATTTGAATGGCAAAAAAAACATATGAAAAAAATGCTCATCATCACTAATCATCAGAGAGATGCAAATCAAAACAACAATGAGATACCACTTTACACCACAGAGACTGATACATATTCAAAAGAGCAAGAACAACATATGCTGGCGTGGATGTGGGGAAAGGGGGGACATTCATCCATTGTTGGTGGGAATGCCGGCTGTATGGCCTTTCTGGAAAACAATTTGGACATTCCTTCATAGACTAGAAATTGAACTCCCATTTGACCCAGCCATACCACTCCTGGGAATCTACTCTGGGAAGCCAAAAATACGCAGCGGAAACACCATCCCTACTTTTATGTTCATAGCAGCATTATTCACAATAGCCAGAATCTGGAAACAACCAGAGTGCCCGAGAATTGATGACTGGATAAAGAAGCTTTGGTACATCTACACAATGGAATACTATGCATCTGTTAGGAAAAATGAAGTTATAAAATCTGCCTATAAATGTATGGACATGGAGAAGATTATTTTGAGTGAAACTAGCCAGAAGGAGAGAGTTATAGAATGACTACATTTATTTGCATGACATAAATATATATATGTACATATTATGATACCAATATCCAAGGTCAAGTGAAATATGTCCTTGTATCAGGAGATCTTGTCAAAGGTGGAAATTATCACAAACATGTGGGAGTCTGAGGCTAGGTAAGACAGAAAATGGAACAGTGTGCTAACAATCATTGAGGGTACCAATACCAACCTAGAACTGAGCATTAAATACAGGCAAAAAGACACACATGACAACCCTTTAATGTATGTTTTGTAATCCATAGTCTGGAAGGGAAAGAAAAGACAGAGAGAAAGGGAAAGAAATAAAGAACCTGCATGGAGGCGGGCTGGGGAGGGGGAGGGAACCGGGTAGTTGGTGGTGGTAGATGGGCACTGGTGGAGGGATGGGTGCTGGAACACTATATGACCAAAACCCAAATATGAACTTTTAAATTGTATATATTTGTAATTGTATGTTTCAAGTGGTATAATAAAATACTTAAAAAAAGAAAATATCTAGGAGAAAATCCCTTTATGTAAGTTGATAGCAATTCTAACCACAACACTTCTCCCTTCACCAAAAACTAACATAGTGCCACTTGCGCCTTTGAATGGAATAGCTTTTTGGTCTTCAAAGGACATAAGGACATATCTTGAAGAATGTTATCACTACTTCCCTGACATGTCATTTCCTTAAGAAGATTTTCCTAACTCCCAAACTTTATCTTTTCCCTTTATTGTTCATTTTATTAACACCATGCATTTTTCTTTTTTATTGTCCCAACTGTAATTGAATAATCAATAGAGAATAGAGTTGTTACTTATTAAAAGGTCGTGTGCTCAGCTGTTATAAATTCATCAAGGGAATAGACTTTTATCTCTCTCACTTCCCTCCCTGTCCCAAAATTAGAAATTATAAGTTGAAAAAAACCACATAATTATCATGTGTATTGAGATAGTTTGTCAATATCTTATAGTAGCTTACCAGTCTACTAACTTCCCAAGACAAGTAATATTGATCCAGCCACATATTTAAGGGAAAATAAGATCAGAATAAAGAAAACTTTGAGGATTTTTGACCTGAAAACTTTGAACTTCTTTAAATTATCTTGATTCTCTGCCCTCGAAATTTATCTAATAGCTTATAGATCACAGCTCTGTTAAAAAGTATTTATAATGTTCCAGTAAAGAAAAGCTACATCTAAGTACAAAATGATTAAGCTAAGTCAATACCATCAAACATTTGTGTCCTGCAGAAAAGTAGTATTCCTTCAAATAACCAGATAGGTCAATTCAATAACACTCATTTTATTTTTAGACTGAAAAGTTATTATAATTAGCTACTTAAATTGTTTTAGGTTTATAAATTATTTCATGTCTTTGTTGTTTTGGGGGACCAAAGCTGGCAATGCTCAGGGCTTACTTTTCACTCTTGCTCACAGATTGCATCTGGGCATTCAGTAGACCTTGTGGGTTGCCAGGGAATAAGTTAGACTTCTTAGTATTCAAATCAGTCCTCATATTTCTTGGGTCACTGAATCTTTCTTAGATTTTAGACAAATTTATGATAATTTTTAATTTCCAAGAAAATGATATTCCTTTTATTGTTTTCTGCAATACTGGTAGTTGTAGTGTTTCAGTACATGGTGTTCTAACACCACATGCAAATCAATGTGCCAGCACCCCTCTACCAATGTTTTGTGTTCTCTTCCACTCACTCTCCACATCCTATCATTTGGCAAACTCATTTCTGCAGGGCTACTTTCAGGGTCTGTTATAACTGGTCTTTCTTTAACCCTTTCTATGTGTCATTTTTATTTAGAATATGAGAGAAATTATTATTTTTACCTCTCTTCTGTCTGATTTTACTCAGTTAGATTCACTCAGTTTTATCCACTAATCACAAATTGAAACATGTTTTTTAAAATTATTATTAGTATGCCTTTTATAGTTGAGTGATATTTCATTTCAGTCTAAAACAGAGCTGTGATATATAAGCTATTAGATAACAAAAAACTATATCACAGTTTTTTGTTTGTTCCTTTATTTTCTTTTAATCCACTGAACTGTATCTAAGCATTTGTTTCTAGATCTGAACTATTGTGGATAGCACGGCAACGAAATAAGGAATGCAAGTAACATTTCAAAAAATCATTTCTGTGCTCTCAGGGTAGATGTTAAGAAGGGGAATATCTGGAATAGCTTAATACTTAACTCTATTTGAAATATCCACATTATTTTATTTTGTATTAGGTCCTACTTGGAAATGGTATATGGTCATTCTGCTGTGTGGTTGGATATTGCTTCCTAATATTTGCTGGCAACCTTTGCATTCATGTTCATAAGGAATATATCTCTCGAGCTTTCTTTTATGGCCCAGAAATTTAATTATTGGCATTTATGTCAAGGACCCAAACACTCTTCAGAAAAGACACACTCCTATCTTCATTACAAGACTATTCCAAATAGCCAAAATATGTAAACAGGCCAAATATTAGAAAAAAGATGACTGAATTAAAAAATGGTATATATGCTTAAATAGATACTACTGAATATAAAATAGATTAAATTATGCAATTTTTTGATACATAGATGATTTGGAGAGTATCAAGGTGAGTAAAGTTGGTCAGAGAGAGAGGAATTGACAGAATTATTTCATTCATATGTGGATAACAAAGAATCATGGGGGAGGAATAAAAGAAATTTTCAGATTGGACTGGAGAATTAGTACAGCGGATAGGACATATGTATTGTATACAGTCAACCTAGGGTCATTCTCTGGCACGCCATATGGTCCTGTGACTACTGCCAGCATAATCCGTGAGCACCATAGAGTATGACCTGAAAAAAAATAATTCTCAAAGGCAACACAAACTGAGAACGTCTCTTTAATAGGAAGCTTAAGACAGGGGAGGAATCATGGTAAGAACAGGCGGCCATTAGAACAATGGTAGAGGGAAGTGGACAGAGGTGAAGTTCTGGAATGTGTTTTTATGCACAAACCTTGTCAGGCACAGAACTTTAATCCATATTTTCTAAGATAAGATTAAGAATAAAGAAAAAAAATATTAGACAAGTAAAATTTTAGGGCTGAGATAATGATACAGCAGTAGTATATTTTCCTTGCACACGGCCTACTTGGGTTCAGTCTCCCATTTTATCCAACGAGTACTTCCAGGAGTAATTCCTGAGTGTAAAGTCAGGAGTAACACTGAACTTAACCTGCTGTTGTCCAATACCAAATTAAATAAGTAAATTGCAGATATTATCCCTGATGAACAGAGATGAAAAATGCTCAGTAAAATCTTAAACTGTATCTAATCAAACACTAGAAGATTTACCACTACTAAGAGGATATTCGTAAAGTGAATCTAAACTACCCTAAAAAGGATACACCATTATCAAGAGGGATTTATCCCAAGGATTCAAAACTGCTTGACCTATGCAAGTCAATCAGTGTGACATACTATTTAGATGTAAGGACAGGTACAAATTTTATGATTATACTAACAGAGCACAGAATGCATTCCTCAAAACTCAACATCCAATTGTGATTAAACCTCAACATAATGAGGAGGGATGAGACTTACTTAATATAGTGAAGGCCATTTACCTCAAATCTATAATCACTATCATACTCAACTGTGAAAAATAAAAAGTCATTTCTCTAAGATCAGACACAACACAAGGATGCCCACTATTAATACTGCTATTCAATGTAGTATTTGAAGTCTTTACTACAGAAATTCTATTTAAAAACAGAAAGGGAGAAATTAATCAGGTTCAAGTTGGAAAGGAAGTTAAACTATCATGATTTGTAGATGTCTCTTTTTATGCAATGAATGACTTTTGTAGACTCAGTACTGGTGTCATAAATTCTATATCACATTTTTAATTTAATGAGCATAGTACGTGCAATGTACTGTATTTGATATATTCAAACACCATTAAAACTATCTGACTTTAAATATTTTTATTCCATTACAATGTTTCAAATTTCAACCATAATTGTTCATCAGCAATCCCATAAAGTAAACAAATGCTTAACTAATGTGTACTAAATATGTAGTGCCTATAATCTGTGCTTGAACTACAAAAAATTTATAACCAAGTCTGACAATGTTCTTTACAGATAACAGAGTATCATTGCAGGTGCTATAATTTCCCTTTGCCTGAACTGTTTTATTTTTATTTATTTTGTCTCTTTTTATTGATTGCCTAAAATACTTGAAGTACTCATGTGTATATAAAATTAGTGATTATACATTTACATTTTCCTTAAGACAATTTCGATGCAAAATAGTCTACCTGCAGCTGGGGAGGTAGTTTAAAAGAAGGAGCTTCGCATGCTGAGGCTCCATGTTTGAACCCAAGCACTTCATGGTCCCTTGAGCACTGGCAGTGTCAGGAATGACCCTAGCTCAAACTGGAAAAGCCCTCAGCACCTCTGATTATGCCTTCCCCCAAAAGTAAAAAAAAGAGCCCTCCAAACTCCAGAATATTCTGCCCCATTCTTTGACTACATGGCATCACAATATCTAAGGTAAACCACTAATCAGAATGATTAAATTATAAGAGCAAGTAAGCACTATAATTAAAACGTATATTAGCTCTACAAATCCTAACTCTCAACAGCATGGAGAATCATAGATAAAACTTTCAAGATTGTCTCACAAAAGTGAGGACTTGGAAGTCAAAGTGATAGCACAGTTGGTGGGGCATTTATTTTGCACGTGGCTGACCCAGGTTCTATCCCCCGGCATCCCATATGGTCTCCTGAGCACTGCCAGGAGTAATTCCTAAGTGCAGAGCCTGGAGTTACCCCTGAGCATAGTTGGCTGTGGCCCAAAAAGCAAAAAAACAAGAGGACTTCCTTGAACATGTTATTTTAATAAATGTCCAATAGAAAGCATATTTACTTAAGTTGAGCCATATCACACAATGTGCATTTTGCGGTATTCCTGCTATGTTAAGTGAGGCTGTTCTTTTGTTATCTATATATAAAACACTTGATGAAACGTTAACCCATAAGGAGTGTGTTTATTATTTTCAGTATATGTCTGTCACTGACAGAATAAATCTTAAATCTAAATCGCATATAGGATTGATGAAATTTCATGTATATACAGTAATACTACAGTCATCCCACACATTCTGATTTGAGATGCCTAGACTATCTCTCCCCTCAAAATAAAAATTAGTACTTATAAACATTTTTAATACCGAATGTTTTTAGAATAATATATTCTAAAAGACAAGAAATAAAGAAGAAAGAAACACAAAGATGAGAATGAGAATAGAATGGAAAGATAATACATGTACACTTAGTTTCTTCTCTACACCAAATTGCCAATTAAAAAATTGGGTCATTTTCTTGTTCTCTTTGTAAAAGAAATTATAAGTATAAAATTCAGTAGGTAAAATATTCAATCAATTTAAGAAAATTTGAATAAATTTTTACACTGATTTTATGATTTATGCTGTATTTGTTGAGCTATTATTCTTTTTTACTTTGTTTAGTGACTAAGAACTTTATTTTCCTGTTGTTTGTTGTGTTTTGTTTGTGGTTGCATTCTCCAGTTATGACATAAGACAGAAATGATGTTCAGTTGAATAGGATAGACAAATTTTATAAAGTACAGATATAAAGAGAACAATTTCATCAACATTTTCAAAATTAAGTTACATGATAAACATTGTATAAAAACACAATTTAAAAGGGCCTAATTATTTTACCAAATGTTCTTTTCCTGAAAACAAGAATTTATGCCTGATTACTTACCTTTTGAAGAGGTAAGTCTGCATATTTAGATTGGTATAAATTTTGCAACCTCAGTATTAGGTGCATCAGAAGTCAAGGCAGCAATATGCTCAATGCACTCAAGATGAAACACATTAGAAATCCATAAAACCTGCACAGGATCAATTTTATTTATATTATCACTCTTCAGCACCCAAAGTATCATCTATACTTAGTAGCACAAAATAGGGAGATTTTTATTTCCCCGTGACTCAACACAACTTTCATTTTATGCTACGTCCTCACATATCAAGTAAATTGTGTTACTGATAGGGGGGAAATTTCTCTGAAAATCAAGAAGAAATGTGCTTCATAATCATTACGGGTGAATGGAGGGAGTATTATGAAGCCGGAGAGCTCTACTTTATCTGCGATTTTATAAAATCAGGTTTCTAATTCTTACTCACTGATAAAATATGTACTGGGCTGCCCTGATGCAAATATACTTAATCCTTGGAGGCATCTGGATCTTTATTTAAAAAAAATGGAAAAGTGGCAAATTAGCTATAGCAGGAGAAATTCAGTTTGAATCATCTGTAATGTATATTGCTGTTAACAAGGAAAAGAAGAGAAAACGTCTCTTGGAAACTTCTATTATTTTTTTTCTTCTTGTTTATACTTTCCTCATTCAAAACTGATTACTAGAAACCTAATGTTTTAGATTGTCTTTTACATTATTTATGATATTTTGTCTGATTTTCCCCCCACATTGTAAAATATACATGTGGTGGGAACTGCCGTTAACCTTATTTCATCATTTATAGTTTGATGCATTACAATTACAGACCATACTGATGCAACTAATTAAATAAAAGTAAACTTGTATAAAGTTTCATTATTATTGTAATTGATTTGTAACAGAATTATACATTCATATCTATTGTTTCATTGGCAAGTTAAAACATTTCTTATTTTTATTGCATCCTTTACAAATAATTCTCATTTCTAGGAAAAATAATCCTGCAGTTCTTTGGCTTTCTGCAAGGAGAAACATGTTAAATTAATGCACTTAGGATCTTTGTTTTTGTTGTAGTTAAATATTTAATTGAAAAAAGAATAATTTATAGTGCCTAATTGCATTTTGCAAGACCAATTATATCAAATTAATACTGGAAACAAACTACAGAGGATTTCCAGACTGGGTCACTGGATTCAAACAGCATCTAAACAACATTTTTGTAGAGAAAAGACTATGTTAATTGGTAGATCAAGGAAGGGAGTAAACAAAAGACAGACTTTCTGCCACTATTCGGGGTGAGCATGAGCATGGCCACTAGTAGAGGCATTGACTAAAGGATTTCCATTCAATGTGTGCATGTAATGGGTAGGAAAGGCACTTTCTCAATATCTCTACTAAAGTTCATGGCCACAAATAGCCCAATTACCTACCAGTCATCATAAATATTTAAATCCCAGGATCCAAGGAAATCTGTAAAAATGGGTAAGAGTATCTACAGAAGCAGTGGCCATGAAGACTCTAGCCATCTACCTTAAGATTTGGGGAAAATAGAATATTAAATAGCTCAATAGAGATTTTATTTAAAATGTATTTTTTCTAGATTACTATGAGTATTCTTCAAAAATATGAAAAACGGCATTAGTGTAAAGTTGAAGTTAAACAATTTGCCATGTTTGAAATAGAAATAATACAGGAGGCAAGGCAAATGCCTTGTATGTGGTTACTTTAGTTGTGACACTGGTTTGATTCCCAGAAAAAACATATGGTCCCCTGAGCTCTGCCAGAATTGACTCCTGAGCACAGAACTAGGGGTATGCTCTGGGCGCCATTAGGTGTAACCTATCAACAGAGCAAGCAAAAAGTGTAAAAGCAGGGGCCAGAGTGATAGTCCAGCAGGTAGGGCATTTGCCTTGCATGCAGCCGTCCCGGTTCGATCCCTGGCATCCCATATGGTCCCCTGAGTACCGCTGGGAGTAATTCCTGAGTGCAGAGAGAGGAGTAACTCCTAAGCATTGCTGGGTGTGACCCAAAAGCAAAAAAAAAAAAAAAGGTGTAAAAACAAAGTAAAAAAATGCAAGTGTGGCAATAAAAAAGTAAAAATCCTCTTGGTTCTCTTCCCATGAAGTTCCTTTTTAGTACTGATATTATTTTACAGGTGAGGAGCAAATATGGCAAGTTTAACAACTATGGCAAAAGATACAGTTTTTACTATTGTTTTATTTTTAAATACATACTATATATTATATATATTTAAGTATCACAATTTATACTCTAGGTTAAGGTACTTGGGAAAGCAAAATTTATTCCCAAGATAATAAAAACTGAAATACATGCAAAGTGCAAACCACTAAAATGCAGAGTTACTCTTCTATATTTGTTATATTACTCTCTTATCTGTGAATTTTTTTCCATTGTTCTTGTTAGGGAAACACTAACATGGTACTCAGGAGACCATGTGGTGCTAGGGATCAAGCCCATGGTTTCCACATGCAAAGAATGTCCCCCAGCACTTGAATTCCTTCCCAGTCCCATATTTGTGATGTTGTTAAGCTAATCAGTGAGATCAGTTAAAATATCTAAACATCACCTGAGATTTATGAGATGGTTCAACAGTACAGGTTGATTCCTTAATCCAGTCCAACAAGGGTCAATGCACTCAAAGCAATCAATTGGAGTTACTTACATGCAGTAAATAAGAAGGGGAGCAGCTCTTCGAATACACTTTTAATCCTTCGTGTTAATTCTTCATGCCAATAGAGAAAATACTTCCCAATATCAATGTCTGACTATCCCTGTATTTCCACCTGTCCATTAAACCTAGTGAAAACTGTACCTTCATAGCTCAAATTTGTCAATTTCCAAAGTAATTAACATTCAACTCATCTATACTACAGAATCATATATTTTCTCAAATAGTGGGAGCAGGGCTAATATTCTGTAATTTTTATTCTTGAACCTTATAAGTTTTGGTGGTTAATTCACTCCCATCAGTACCTTCCCATGCTGTTTGTCTACAGATTCTATTCTAGGGACTTTAATATATATATTAGTCTACTATTTTCAGACCTGACCCTGCTTCAGGACATGATTCAGACAGTAAAATTAGTGATATTATTTATTTCCTTGTTTTTCTATATGTATGTGTGTGACTATGCAGAAATCAACTTTAACTTTGGTATACTTTCCTGGGCTAAGAATTTTGTGGTCCATACTGAAACCTGCCCAGAGATTTTTGCAAGTGCTTTATTTACTATATGAAGAACTGACATGCTTGTCTTCTGACATCAGACCAAAAAGGGCAGCCATCTCCTACCACCTCTGTCAAAGTCTTAGCCTTACTTGATTATTTAGGTTGAATGAGGCCTCTATTAAAATGACTTATCTTCCTTACCCACTTATCCAATGACCAAGTATTGGTTAGTCTTAAAAATCTATAGCCCAGCAGGTAGGGCATTTGCCTTACACGCGGCAGGCCTGTGCTGGTCCGAGTTAGATCCCTGGCATCCCATATGGTCTCCTGAGCACCACCAGGAGTAATTCCTGAGTGCAGAGCCAGGAGAAATCCCTGAGCATTGCCGGGTGTGACCCAGAAAAAGCAAAAATAAAAAAAATCAGAGCTCAAAAAATATTATCCAGGATTGTGCAGACAATAGCATGTTACTTTCATTAAAACAGTTGCAAATGATAAAGGATGAGAGGAATAGCATTAGAAATTTGAATTATAATTTGAATCAAGTCTAAAAAGGAAACTACAAAGCAGTGAAAGAGGTAATTATTTAGAGGTAGAAAATATTAATTAGGAATCTAAAAATTTTCATCAACCAATGCTCATATCACTATAAACATCTACTTCACAATTTTGATAACTATTTGTATTTTCAAGATTTTTTTTATTTTTAGTACTTTTGGTAAATGTACTTTTATATCTATCTATCTATCTATCTATCTATCTATCTATCTATCTATCTATCTATCTATCTATCTATCTATCTATCTATCTATCTATCTATCTATCTATCTATCTATCTATCTATCTATCTATCTATCTATCTATCTATCTATCCATCCATCCATCCATCCATCCACCATCCATCCATCCATCATCATCCATCCATCCATCATCACCATCCATCCATCCATCCATCTATCTATCTATCTATCTATCTATCTATCTATCTATCTATCTATCTATCTATCTATCTGTCTGTTGTCTGTCTGTCTGCTGTCTGTCGTCTGTTGTCTGTCTGTGTCTGTCGTGCGTCCGTCCGCGGCCGGCCCACCATCCATCATCCACCATCCAATCTATCTATCTATCTATCTATCTATCTATCTATCTATCTATCTATCTATCTATCTATCTATCTATCTATCTATCTATCTATCTATCTATCTATCTATCTATCTATCTATCTATCTATCTATCTATCTATCTATCTATCTATCTATCTATCTATCTATCTATCTATCTATCTATCTATCTATCTATCTATCTATCTATCTATCTACCTACCTACCTACCTACCTACCCACCTACCTATCTATCTATCTATCTATCCATCCTATTGTTGGGTCACACCTGGTGACTCTCAAGGGTTATTCCTGGCTCATTCGCTCAGGAAGTACTCCTGGCAGTGCTCAGGGGAACATATGGGATGCCATGGATCGAGCCGCATGCAAGGCAAATGCCCTACCCACTGTGCTATTGCTCTGGCCCCAATTATACTTCTTTAATGTTGTATCAAAGCTTCCTTGCATTTTTGTTGGAAGTTGGGGCCTCTAGTCAAAACTTGCTACTTCTCAGTAAATGAATTTTTAAATGAATTTTCCTAATACCCTGTTATATTCTCATTATATTTTTGATTATAATTTTAGTCAAATGCTTTTTAATGTCTTTTGCCAATTTTTATGATTATTTTAAAATTATACATGCATATTTTAAATATGAACACTTTATTGGATGTATATATTATGAGGATGTCTCATCCAGTGATTAAATCTAAAAGAGTAAGATAGAGAATATCTTTCTGAATACTATAACAGAAATATTATGAAATAATAATGTAAATGAAAATTATAGCATTTTGTATTTGTTATGATCAGACTTTATAAGGATAAAATCTTTTGCAAGTAAATGCTTCATAATTAGGGTTAAATCCATGGAAGACAGAATGAGAATCCAGCAAAGGAGTTTGAATATCCCTTTGTCTTCTGTAGAAGTAATGAATTGAGACAGGCACCACAATGCAAAGCTCTGGATATATAGCCAATGGACACTCAGAGAGCTTGAAAGAGGACATAGCATTATCCTTATTAACCTAGAATAGAGTAAGAGGTGTATTCATCAAAATAAAACAAGAGGACCTTCTGATGATTTCATACCTAAAGGAACTGTTTAGGGTAATGATAACTGATATTCTATAAGGAATATCAGTTATTGATTTTGAGGACTTTTAAACTTTTGTTCCATATTAATTAACAAATTTTGTATATATTTATACAAAACATTAACAATTTTTTAATTTATTGAAGTGAATTTTTAATTTATTGAAGCAATAATTTAATACGCCAAAGCCAGTAACAATTACTACTACTTCAATAAATTAAAATAATTAGAAAAGAACTAACCAAACAGTCCCATCTAATAAAACTTATTGATGGGAAAAGCAGACTGAGGCATCAAAATGGAGAGAATGTAGAAAAGATGCTGGCTGTAACGACAGCCAGGTCAGCTCGGGCACCTGCCAATCCGAATGGACACTGCAGGCAGAAGGCGGGTCCTAGGAGTCCTCTGTTGAGCCAGACACTGATTATTTTTTTAACCAGCACAGAAAATTATGTATACATACATATTTCGTTGTTTCATGGGAAGTTCTGTAGTAGGGGGAACACTTCTGGAGCCACCTTTAAAGCGCCTGTGGGTCTTTTGCAGCTGTAGCAGAGACTGCAAAGAGAAAAGGTCGGTGCCTTCTACAAAGGTAGAACTCACAGTCTGCAGCAGCCATTCCAGGGAACTCATTCAAGCTCTAGTCACCTTGTTTTGGACCAGCCAGAGAAAGCAAAAACAAAACAAAACAAAACAAAACAAAACAAACAAAACAAAACAAAACAAAACAAAACAAAACAAAAAAACAACAAAACAAAACACCTCCAGACTAATCCCAGCACAAACCCTGCATAGTTCTTCACTTCCTCCACCAACAGCCTCTTGCTGGAGCATACTCAGCCTTTTCTTTTTCTGTTATAAAACTTTCCCACTTCTCTAGTCTGCTTTGAGTGTCTGCCTAAACACAGGTGATGGGGACAGAGTCCAAACTCTGCATGAGTAACGATTTCTGTTCTTAGCTGGCTGTGCATTGATTTCCACAGCAGTGGTGTGTTGGAAATCACTCCGGAGTGGGAATGTGCTCATGGCATCACTGCTCTTGATGGGCTCTTACCAACTTTGCTCATAGAAGTGAAGAATGAAAAGTAGATGATGCGATAAAGGATTTGGTATATTATTTATAATCATCATTTTTTTCATTAGTCAAGTGTTTCTTCCAAGTGCATGTTACATAGAAATGGCTCCATTTATTATTTGTTAAAGGAGGCTTTAGTATGCTACCTGCACGGCAGAGCCTGGCAAGCTACCCGTGTCGTATTTGATATGCCAGATACCAGTAACAATTATAGACCTCATTCCCATGACCTGATGGAATGATTTTGAGGCTCTTTATGTTCCTGGAGCAAGCAGGTGCCCTTGGGCTCTACTTGCAGGAGACAGGTCATATGGAGATGTTACTGGGGCCCGCCGAGCAAATCGATGATGAACGGGAAGACAGTGATACAGTGATACAGTTGTTTTGCAATATTTAAGGCACAGTAGTGGACTACATAAAAATCAACTTGTAATGATGTATCTACTTGCTTTGAAAGTTATTTCTTTCTATAAAGTGTTAAATATATGTCTCCTGACACTTGATCACTTGACATCCCATTATTCATCGATTTGTTTGAACGGGCACCAGTAACATTTCCATTTGACCTTATCACGTGCCAGTGTAGCCCAATGGCATTTGGTTGATTCAGAAATATGAAGAGCCCCAAACCGTTCATTCAGGGTCTTGCCAAGGAAGTCTGACCATCCTGTGGGTGGGTGGCCACGTGATCTTTTGACATCCCATGGGATCCAGTCGGTAACAGCTCTTGTCCAGCAGTCATCTCCAAATCACATTACATGTCCAGCCCATCTGATTTTCGATGCCTTGGCAAACGAGACAGCGTCCCTGACTCTGGAATAGCATCGGAGGTCGGAGGTCCGGATTCCTTCTTAAAAAATATGTACCTATCAAATCTGATTATTTTTCTCCAAGGAGCTACAATGTGGGATTGCATGTGCATATCTATTATACCTATATCATCTCATGATATGAAACCCAGTGTTCATGACATCTTTGTATGTAGACTTCCATACGCCTTTGTCATTTGTTCTTAAAAAGTGAACCCAAAGAAGCGGAAGAAAAATTCAAAGCAGGCAGAGCAAATGCCTTCCAGTTTGTGCCTTAGGAAGGCAAGTGACCTGGCTGGAGACCAGACAAAGAGCAGCAATAAGACCAGATAAAAAGGCTTTGTTAGAGCACATTAAGGGACACTGTAGTCACTAAACTCTCACAAAGAAAACAAATAGGGAAGGCAAGCTACACAATGGAACTTGCTTTCAATGACAGACTGTCAAGTGCATTTGAAGTTGAAAAGAATCCAGCTCGGCCATAAATGCCTTCATGCCATCAGGTGAGCCTTCTCCGCCTGTCACAGAGGTCCCCTCAATTTTACATGCAAGCATGCTCACGTGAAGTTCAAGTGGAGCAGGGAAAGGAAAGCAAACAACAAAACTTGTTTATCGGATTCAAGTTGAACCATCTGTTGTTAATGATTAGATCTTCAGCTTCCAATTTTCTTTTGAATGTTATTGCTCATTTCTAGCGGGGTTCTGAGCCGCTGCGCTCCCCATGCGTGTGGATTCGAAGTGAAATACAGTTTAGATTGAGAGCTCAAGAAATCAAGTGTGAGACTCTCTGGTAGATTTTCCTTTTACCCTTAAAGAAAGCTCAACGGCATAGGTCGAAAAAAAGGTCAATTCTCGTTCCAATAGGACATTAAAAGATATGCTATGTAGAGCTCAATTTGCCCACTTGAAAATGGGTATTGTAATTTCTGACATCCCAAGAGCAGAATCTAGATAAGGATTAAATACTGTTTTTCATTTACTTTAGAGGAGAGACTTAACTTCTACACAAAGTTTATGAAACAATTTCTTCTGTCACAATAAAGTAGTTGTAGGGATAAATGTTTCTTTCCTGGAGGGTTTTATGCCTCCGTAATTGTGGTTTGGAGGAGTATCTTAAATCACAATTTTTCATATGCCCTGTTCACCATTTGGAATTGGTTGTATTGATTGCAGGTAATTATAATTATATTTGTTGTGCTTCATCATCTATACATGAGAGATATGAAATTACATGATCCAAGATCTTGAAAATAATGAGCGACTGTGTGCATGTGTTGGCTATCATGTAGATATCTGACTTAATCTTTTCTAAGCAAAGTATATCATTATCTTCTCTTTACACTGATGTTCATACACACACACCCACACACATACACTACTCATATATGCTTATACCTACATATATTTAAAATCGGAAAGTTTTAAACTTTCATAAAATCAATTTACCTCTGTTTATTTGTGAATTTATGTATAATACTTCATAAAAGTATGTGCATTTGTCAGCATCTGTGGGAACTTGTGTACAGGAAAGGGCTATACTAACATGAGCTAAATTTGGAATTCCTATGAAAATTTATAGCTATGAGCTTCACTATTTGGGAATTTAAAAGCTTTTCAAGATAACTAGCATGTCAATAATTTGAAATTATCTTGACATATTTCAGAACTATGGCACTTAATTCAGCCTACTTGTGGCAAAAAATATAAATATTTACTCATTTATATGTATATTTAATATTCATAAATATAAATAGATGATATAAATAGAATTAAAACCATCAAAATCTTTATATAAATATTCACTTTAGTATCAAAATATTAATTTTCCTAAATAGAAATTCATTTAACTAAATGTTATATATCTATCAAATAAAATTTCTTGAAACATAAAAATATAACTTATGAATAGTTTGAAGTTTAAATGCTAAAGTAGAGCATTTATACTCTTATTGTCAAGCAAAAGTAGAGCATATTTCAACACTAAATTCTAATTATTCTGTAATTTAAATATTTATACTTTCCAGTCAAATACAGCTATGAAGTTGAAAGGATGGAATTAATAAAATACCATGACATTGACTTTTAAGTATTTTTTTTACTCACCCACTAGACAAAAACAAATGAATCAAAAACAAAACTCCAAGAGGGAGGAGAAAAGAAAAGCTAACTGTTTTAAGATGGCTGCAGTTCTCAGACGTTTGATAAAGTCTTCAATATTTTCAACCTTTTATCCTCTCTCTACTGTTTTGACTCTAAATGAATTACATCCTTTCAAATCCATTTCTTTTTCTTTCTTTTTTTTGGGCTCCTGATGTTAAATTCACATTTTATGTTAAAGTACTCTTTTATAGAGTGAAAACTAGGAGTGAAAATAAGCATATTTGGTTGGATATAATCCAAGCTCTCTATTGTTAATGCAGGAAAAAAATTTCAACACATTAGACTCTTAAGAATGCCCAAATAAATTTTTGAGAAAATTCACAAGCATCACAAATTATAATATACATTTATATATTATGTATGTTTATGTATTATATTTTTGATGTTTTATATATAGTATATATCAGTGAAAATTTGTTAAAACCAGTAAATTTGAAGGTAGCAATATTTTCTTGTATATTCTTACTCATAAGTATGGACACTTTGGATGATGGGACTTATAATCAAGCTTGATTAGAGCGCAGTCAAAAAGAGAGCTCAGAAGTCTGGCGAGCAATCTTGCCGTGGGGATACTTCAAGTTCAATTAGTTGTAGCACAGATTCCCTGGACAACATAGGAAATGACTTCTATCCCCAAGCCAAGACTAGCTTTTGTTTAACCTGGATATGACCTCCATCCCCAAAATACATAGTTTGATAAAAAGTGAACTCACCATACATGCACATCTTATATAATGGGTAATAAAGAATAAGCAAATATTATGTTCTAAGAATGCACAAGACATATGATTTTTTGTTCACATTAATCTCTAGCCCTGGCTATAGTAGGCCTTCCTAATTTCAGTTCTAGATTGTCTTCATTTATACCTCAAACCACTAGTAAAAAACACTCTTGTTTTCAAAATTAAAGAATAAATAGATATCAAATAAACCAATTATAATTTCTCCCAAAAGAGAATTATTAGTTTCAGTCATATTTGGACTTCTGTATAACAAACCATATCTGATGGAAGTATATGTTTTACAAAAATTTCCACCAAGATTTCTTCTATTTTAATATGCAGATTAAAGTTAGTGAAAAAGGACTCAATATCTGGAATGAAAAACATGCTTTTGTGAATTTAACTCACCCAAGATTAACACAACATAGACCCGTTTCACTATGTTGCCTATTTGCCTACCTTACTCTCTGCTGAATTTATTCTGCAAATACAGAATATTTGCAAATAATTCTGCAAAACAGAATAAAGATAGGGAACATCACCAAGTTAGAGTGTAAGAAGAAGAAATATTCAATAATAGCTAAAGGAACAGGCCTAAATGTCTTTCCATACTACTTGATCATTCAATCACTTGATATCCCGTTATTCATTGATTTGCTCAAGAAGTTGCCAGTAACATTTCCATTTGACCCTATCATGTACCAGTGTAGCCCAATGGCATCTGGTTGCTTCAGGAATACGAAAAGCCTCAAACCGTTTGTTCAGGGTCTTGACGAAGAAGTCTGACCATCTTGTAGATGGGCGGCCACTTTGTCTTTTGACATCCCATTGGATCCAGTTGGTAACAACTCTAGTCCAGCGTTCATCTCCAAATCACATTACATGTCCAGCCCACCTGATTTTCGATGCCTTGGCAAACGAGACAGCGCCCCTGATCTGTATCGTTTACGGAGGTCAGAACTCCGGATTCCTGCTTTCACTTGAGTGAGGTGTGATATTCCAAGAATAGCTCTTTCGATTCCTCTTTGGGAGAGCCCGAATAGAGTTCTCATCCTGCTTTCTTAAGGCCCAAGTCTCTGAGGTGTATGTTTAAAGAGGGAGAACGGTGGAGTCAAAGAGATGTGCCCAGAGCTGGAGGTTCTTTGTCCTCTTAGCTATTTTTTTTTCTATGCTCTTGAAGGCATTCCATGCCACTCTCCTCCTCCTGTGCAGCTCAGGTTTTAGGTTGCTCATCATGTTGAGTTCTCGACCTAGGTACACATAACTGCTACATTCAAAGATTTTGTTCCATTGCGAGTGAATGAGGCCTCTGGAACTAGTACATTTTTCATGAACATTGTTTACTTGAGATATAGTTGTAGACCTATCTTTCCATATTCTTGGTCGAAGTCAGCCAGCATTTTTGCCACTTGGCTAATGCTTGGTGTTATTAGAACAATTTCATCAGTGAAGCAGAGGTGGTGTAGTTGCCGATCATCTATCTTCACTCATTCCTTCCCATTCTAATTGTCGTGTGATGTTCTTGAGGGTGGCACTAAAGATTTTTGGAGAAATGGTATCTCCCTCCCAAACCCCTCTTTTTGACATCAATGATCACTTCCTTGTAGAAGGGTTAAATTCTGATGGTGAATCCATAATACAGCTCATGAAGGATCTTGATGTATTGTTTTTAATGCCCTGTTTGGCTAGGGCTTCAATAACTTCTTTAGCTTCAACGGAATCTAATTTAAAGGCTTTCTTTAAATCAATGAAAGTTAGACAGAGCAGCATCTTGAACTCCCTACAAACTTCAATGAGCTTGGTTTCCATATGGTTATGGTCAATTGTGCTGAATCCTTTTCGGAAGCCAGCATGCTCACATGGTTGTCTTTCATCTAATGTTCTGCCAATCCTGTTCAGGATGACTCAAGTGAACAGCTTGTAGATGGTGGACAACAGGCAGATGTGTGGATAGTTGCCAATGTTGTGGATGTCTCCTTTCTTGAACAGTACAACTGTACTGCTGGTTTTCCATTGGGAGGACACCTTGCAATCAGACAGGTAGCATGCTAGGAGCAGAGACAGTGTATTGATGAGTACTGATGGCAGATTTTTCAGGCGTTTGGGTCTGACTTTGTCTGGGAGGGTGCTGTTTTCTTCTTTACCGATGAAATGTCATGTCAGATTTCAGAAGAGAGAACGTTGGGAATGACATATCCATCCTGCAGAATTTGGTATATGGGCAGGTGGATGCTACTATCAACAAGATCTGAGTAGAAGTCCTGGATAATATCCATTGCCTTTCTGGAAGATGTGATTGATCTATTAGGACATCAGAGGGCAGTCATCTTGATCTTATAGTTGGCGAAGGACAGGAGGGCATTGCAAATGCTTTTCCTGGCTTCTCCTGTATCAGCCAGTCTTTCTTTTCTTCTCTCTTTGAGGTCTTCCTTTATAGCTTCTCTGCACTGCGTTGTGAGCTTGGACGTTAGCATTTGGTTGTATGAGGCTCACGCCTTGCCACTTTGGCAAATGAGTTCGAGAGTTTTTTTTTTTTTTTTTGGTCACACCTGGCAATGCTCAGGGGTTTCTCTTGGCTCTGCACTCAGGAATTACTCCTGGCAGTGATCAAGGGACCATATGGGATGCCAGGTATTGAACCCGATCTCGCATGGGTAGCCGCATGCAAGGCAAACGCCCTACCCGCTGGGCTATCGCTCTGGCTCAGAGCTCGAGAGTTTTTGAAGACAGGCACTCTTTTGTGATTTTTTCTCTCTTGGCATTCTTCGCACAATCATGGAGGTGCTGAACCAGTCGGTTGTATTCTTCATTGATGTCGTCAATGATACTATCTTCCCTTGTTGCCTCAATTGTGCCAAAGAGTTGGTGGTCATTCTGGGAATTCTCATCTTAAGCTTTGCAGCCTTTTCTCAGCATTGCATGAATTCGAATTTTGCACAAAGGAGATGGTGTTCCTATCCTGCTTAGAATTTTGGGACGGCAGCGACATTGGTCAGGCAAAACCGTGATTGAATATGATGTGGTCAATTTCATTGTGGAACTGTCCACCAGGAGATTCCCATGTCCAATGTTTCTATTCAACCTTCTGGTACTGTGAGTTCCCATGAATGATCTTGGTGGACATGATGAACTCAGATAGTCTTTCACCCTATTTGTTCCATTCTAGGCCATGGGTCCTGATGTAGAGTTCTTCGACTGATCTTCTCGGTCCTATCTTGGCATTAAAACACCTACTATGGTCTTGTAGAAGGTGTGATCTTTTTATAGAACTCCTCCAGTTCCATATAGAACTCAATTTCTTCTTCCTTGTGGAAAATGGAGGAGGCCCCTCATGGAGTGGGGGTCGTCTGACTTATTGTGAAGCTCTGCAGGGGTGGCGAGCCAGGGCTAAAACCTGCCATCCCTCTGGGATGCCTCATGAGCGACTGGGCACAGGGAGAGCCAGTAGCAGCTCTGCCTCATGCCTCCAATTTTCACATTCGGACTTCCCCCTTGTCAGAACTCCACCCAGTAGACCAGCCTATCACAGCCCAGCTCATCAAGATCCACCCTGCAGTAGTCTTTTTTAAATCCTGCCCAGGTATACTGATCCAGAAACTCACAGACATGGGGCAGAGCTGCTACTGGCTCTCCCTGTGCCCATCTATCATGAGGCGCCCAGGAGGGATGGCAGGTTCTAGCTCTGGCCCACCACCCCAGCAGAGCCTCACAACAAGCCAGACCACCCTACCCTACTCCATGGGGCCCGCCAGATGACCCCCACTCCATGAGAGGCCTCCATTTTCCACATCGGACTTCCCCCTTATTAGAATTCCACCTAGCAGACCAGCCTATCACAGACAAGCTCATGCAGCCACTTGCAGCTACGCAGTTCATCAATAAATGCTGGATTTAGAGATGACTACAAGAGTATGCTTCCCGCACGGCAGAGCCTTGCAAGCTACCCATATCATATATGATATGCCAGATACCAGTAACAATTATAGACCTCATTCCCATGACCTGATGGAGTGGTTTGAGGCGCTTTATGTTCCTGGAGCAAGCAGGTGCCCTTGGGCTCTGCTTGCATGACACAGGTCATATGGAGATGTTACTGGTGCCCACTCGAGCAAATCAATGATGAACGGGAAGACAGTGATACAGTGTGATACTTCTTCCTTGTATGTGGTGATGGTGCATAGACAATGAAGATAGAAATTGCTGGCAGTGGGCCACATCTCTTCAAGTGTTATCGTCCTATTCAGTTTGTTAGGCATTCAAATGAATCAATGTTCACGGCCATGTTCGTGTTGACAAGAACACCGACACCACCGAAGCCTCTTTCATGTCATGTTCTGTGGAACAGTCTTCTCTGGTGTCAAAAGCAGCGTGATGTGTTTGACTCCTCCTTGTCTCAGTCAGACCAATGATGTCGTACTTGATCTTTCACGCTTGCACCATCAGGTCCTCTATATATGCTTCTGATGCCAGCGAACGTGCATTGAAAGTACAGACAGTCATTTTAGTTCTTTGTTTTGGCAGCCTAGTATGGCCCTGAGATTTTATCAGGCACTCCTTGTTCGTCCTTCTTAGTGCTGCCATTACGGGCTCTTTCTGGGTCGGGAAAATAAACATTGTTATTACTGGTATTGGCATATCGATTACGCATCAGACAGCTTGCCATACTACTAGCTTAGGTAATTGTATTTAGAAAGGTGAATATACGAACCCTAAAATAGGCAGCATTTCTTGTATTATTTGGCATTCAAATGATCTGACACTAACCTTAGGTAACTGATTTCTGACCTTTTGTGATGAAACCTCTATTTGAATCAGTTTTCAGTTGGATTTGTTTGAATTCCATACTCTCTCCCCTTCTAGATGCCAGAGTATTGTGGTTTTCATCTAAATCTCACCTGTCAACTAATGACATTAAATAATAACCAATAAAAGAACTGAATTAAATGGATGTCCAGAATTGATTGAAAGAAAGTAACTTTAATTACAGTGCTTTCATAAATGTATATATTCTGTAGATGTAAGCACAAATAATTTTGTACTTCATCACTTCTACCTGAAAACTTGTGTTGATCTGTTGAGCATAAGTTGCTTAGAGTTCCTAAACTAAAAGGTGGAACTGCAGGAACTTAGCTTCAAGAAATACTTGTTTGGTTATTGTGAAACAAATGTTTGAGAAAGAAAGCAATAATCTTAGATAACAGTAAGTAAATTACAGCTTAAAGCAAACAATCGTTCAATTTCTTGTAAGGTGGGAATACTTGAGGTTAATCTTGCTGAGCAGCAGTTTTTGGAGACTTACCCATTTGAAAGGTGAGCTCCAGAAAACTGAAGTCAAAACAACTTCACACAGAGATTTTCATTCCAGGTAGCAGAAATTGGGTGAGTAGAGAGAAGTAATTTTCAAAATAGTATTTGAGAGTTAAAGCAAGTAATATTTCCAGAGAGGTCGATACATTCTTGGGGATCAAGTAGTGCCTTGGGGCTGGAGAGAGTACAGCAGATAGGACTCTTGCCTCACATAAAACCAATGTGGGGTTCGATCCAATACATCCTATTTGGTCTTCCAATCAAGGCCCCAAGTAAATCCTGAAAGCAGAGCCAGGAGTAAACCCTGAGCATTGCTAGATGTCAACCAAACAACCACAGCAGCAACAATTAATAGATAATGATCATGGCTATCATCTTAGAAAGTTGTTATTTTCTTGACCTATTCACAGACATATGACTGTTCTGTGGATCCTGATATCCACTCCTAGTCTTCCATACTTCCTAATGTAGGCTATGCATTCTTATTTGAGATTAGTTGTCTAATAGAGGGGAGAGAGCTCTTACTGTGTTCTTGGCCAGTACAGTTTTTAAAATCCAGTGGAACAATGATGAAGAACACATCTACCCAGCAGAAGCCCAGTAAAAGAAAGGCAAATATTGACCTTTATTTTATGTATTTCTAGAAATTCTTTGTAGGGGAATTCCCTCATGATTCCAGGCAGAATTATAAATAAAGTCTGAGAGAGAAAGTGGAATCAAGCAAAACTTAACTAAATCTTTAGAGCAAGATCAATGAATAACAAACAACATAAAAGGGACTCTGGGTACACGCCATCATCTAATAGCACATGCAGGGTTGTTTTTAAGCAGCCATATCTCAAATTTTTTGCACAGTCCAATATTAAAGAACAACTTTTGAGAAAAATGATAGCATATTTCACAAACTATATTTCCTTAAACTACACAAAGCAGAAAAGAAATAAATGACATTCTAAGGATACACCAAAAGAATTGAATGAAGAATATTTTTAAATGTAGAAAAGAAATACTGCTATCTTCCTTACACACATGCACACAGGAGTACATACACCCAACTACTCACCACATGTACATCTCATAAATACTTGAAAATAATATTTTTTAAAAATAAGTACGAGTTGAGATAGAGAGAAAAAATGGACTATGTAAAATGAGTCGGTCAGACTCAGTTCATCATTAAAACATTCATTAATAGCATTACAATCAATTGTTTTGTCTACATAATCATTTGGTCACCATATAAATTAATTTTTATTGCGAATTTCATGCCCTCTCCCTCTTAAAATATTGTTGTTTCACTACCCTTGGTCTCAGTGAATATATATGTACTCAGCATATTATTTCTTTTATTTAGAATTCCAGCTGAATTTTATGAGAACTGTAATGAGTCTAATGTTTCTAGAAAAAAAAAGAAAGATAGACAACCATCTTGTCCTTTCCCTTAGAGAGGAAATCTAGACCATGCAAACTTCTGGTAACCTTTTCTTCCTTTGACCCCAGGTCCACCCCAGAGTGGCATTTTAGTTGACTTATTTTGTATGATTTAACACTGAGCTGGAAAGACTGAAATGTTTATGCTCCAAGCAAGAAAACTTTTTTTGCTCTTTGCCAATCTGTATCAGATTAAATCTAGATCTGTAAACACTAGCACATTTTCTGTGATGCAATTTCCTTAAATTTTACCCTACAGAAAAGTATTTCATTTCATTGTTATTTTCTTTATCTTTTGGGGGGTTGTAATCAAACAGTAAAAATTCTTTGAATCAATTGGTCAATTGATTAACAAATTAACTGCTAAATAATAGATTAGACTCTGACTACATGGTGACAGGGCCCCCCAGAATAAAATATGATTTTACAATAATTCTTTGAACACATGGCTAACATAGTAACACTTGCTTCTCCTAACTACTTTACACAAATGCCTAGAAACCAAATAGAAAACATGGGCCTGTAATATTTTATCATTCATACAAGCTGAACAGAAATGGACATTACATTGTGAAATGAATAAAACTTGTTTTCTTTCGAATTAAATTTTAACGTAGCAGAACTTTACATGATCCTTTGAACACAAATAAATGCAAGAAGACAACAAAATATTTTCTAGTGCTAATTATACCATTTATACTGAACATCGTGTAAAAAGTACACAAGAAATAATACTCCTAAGCAGACAAAAATTAGAGTGAAAGGGATTGGAAGAGGGAGGGAGAGATGACAGAACCATATAATGAAGTTTGTGTTTTGTAAGAATTATCCTACAGTGTTTCAAGTCCTGATTATTTACTTAAAGGCTTTTAGTCTGGAATAATGATGATATGAATAATCATTGAAGCCAAAGCTGCAGCTTAGAAACTTAGTGAGAAAGGATGTAATATGGAAAGAAGAAGCTGTACATTGAAATAGGGCATTTAGGACTGCTCTTTACTGATAATACTCACAAAATTCTGCAAAGAACACTAGAGGAGGAAGCACGGTTCTCTCCACATTCCACAGACTTCATTCACCTGGGGGGTTACTCTAACTGATGATGCTAAAATATGCATATGGAATTAAATTGGAAATAATTCAATAGGTGGTCCCACCTAGTAAAACTGGAAATAAGCATTTATAGCAAACCTAGACGGTTCAATGCATGATAAAACATATAAGAAATCTAGGTATGCTTGTATTACAGCACATATAAAGAAACATTTGAGGGATATTTTCACAATAGTGAAAAACAAGAAACAAACTAAGTAAACTTTAATGGTCAAATGGATCTTATGAGCAGGTCACATAACAAAATAACATCCCAGAAAATGAATGAAAAACCCATTTCAACAACTTGGATAAAAGTCACAAATCACAATGAGATAAAGATGCAAAACACACAATTTATACTTTATGTTTTAAGAAGGGATTCAGGCAATTTTAGAAACATATGTGTGCTTACAGAACTGTAATGTTTATTGTGATAAGCCAATAAAAGCAAAGAATATATATACATAAATGTATATATAAATATAAGTATATACAAGTATATATAAATATCAAATCTATATATATAAATGATTGCATGTTTATGTTGGCATACATAAGTTTGTGCTATTTTATAACTCAAAAACATACAATTTAAATAAAATAATTAAAAAGGCTATATATGGTAGAAATCTCTATGATATCAGATTCCTTTGATATACTATGGTGATAAGGACACACAAAATTTCTAGGACTAGTGAGAAAATACTTAACACAATGCAAATACTCAAACGCTCTAAAGTAATTCTTCTTGTGGGTGAAGGATTTTTTGTGAAAATACATAGGGAGACGAGTTAAATTGAGGTATATGGTAAGAAATGTTTAAGATAAAATTTGCCTTTACTTGATTAAAATCCCTTATTAATTGAGTCAAGCAAATCCTTGGATGAACATCTATGAGGAGTGTGTAAATGGAGATTCATGTGCTGGATAGAAATGTGTCCAAGATATTTAAGAAGGGAAAAATGTTCTTAGAAGATGAATGATATCTGTATGCCAATTCTAACTCAAAAGGCCCAGATGAGTTTTTGGTCCAAGATTTTAATTCTTTATTTAGTAATTGGGATGGTGGTGGGGGAAAGAAAGACTCTTGGAGTTGGCTGATTATCCTTCTTATACGTTTTATGCCATGTTCTACGTCCAGTCTATCAGAAAATTCTTGACTAATTGATTTTAATATAAAATGATTTCCCCCTATCTCTACTCTTCCAAAACCAAAGTTTTTATCTTTTCTCTCATTGCTCTCTGCATACTTTTCTGATAAGCCTGCTATCTGTTATTCACACAGACAATGTGATTCTTCTAAAACAAAATGTAGAATTGTTTCTCTACTCGCTCCAGGGATAACATCATAATACCTACAATGGCCTATAAACTTCTGCAAGGCACTGCTATTCTCACATTGTACCTTTGTTTTCTCTGCCCAATATAGGCCTCATAGAGAATTGTAACATACTCTTCCTTCGAGGCTCGCCACCACCCTCCCTCCCTGGGACTTTTTTGTTACAGATGCCTGCGTCACACATTTCCCCACTTTAGACCTGCTTCAGTTTTCTATTATCACTGTATCACTGTCTTCCCGTTCATCATCGATTTGCTCGAGCGGGCCCCAGTAACATCTCCATATGTCCTGTCTCATGCTAGTACAGCCCTAGGGCATCTGCTTGCTCCAGGAACATAAAGAGACTCAATCCATTCCTGAATGAGGTCTATAATTGTTACTGGTATTTGGCATATCAAATACAACACGGGTAGCTTGCCAGGCTCTGCCGTGCAGGTAGCATACTCTTGTAGGCATCTCAAGTCCAGCATTTATTGATGAACTGTGCAGCCGCAAGGTGGCCGGTGCGAGCCAGGCTGTGATAGGCTGATCTGCTGGGTGGAGTTCTGACGAGAGAGAAGTCCAGATGTGGAAAATGGAGGCCCTCATGGAGTGTGTGTGTGGGGGGGGTCATCTGGCTTGTTGCAAGGCTCTGCTGGGGTAGTGGGCCAGGGCTAGAACCCACCATCCCTCCTGGGTGCCTCGTGAGCGGCTGGTCACAGGGAGAGCAAGTAGCAGCTCTGCCCCATGTCTGTGAATCTCTCAGTTTTCTATTATGACAGAAAATAACCTTTACCACTAGCTCTAAAAGACCCAGTCACATTAGTTTCACAGTGGATTCCATTTCCCTGCACATTCTCATCATCACTCCATGCACTCATTTGCTTAATTATTCATCATCTACTTCTAAGAGAAATTTTTTACCCCTTTCTCTTCTGTATTATTATGCCAGTGCAGAGAAATATACCTGTAATAGGTTGTGTTTCAAAAAAAATTGTGTTGAAAGAATATGGAGTTGATTTCAAGATCTGCAAAAAAAAAAAAAAAAAAAAAAACCAGTTAACTATTTCTTCAAAAGCCAATCTTACCCAGGGAGCAGATAGATCCTGTATATGGCGTTTATGCAATTCCCTTGTACATGGCTGATCTGAGGCATCCTATATGGCCTTTTGAGTTTCTGTAGCCCTGCCAGGAGTTATTCTTGAGCCCAGAGGCAGAAGTAAGCCCTGAACATTTGCTGAGGATGGACCAAAAACAAAAACAAAAGATTCTTATAGTACCCCACAGTTAGACTTTTTTATGGCCTATATTCTACTATGACCTGGCTATTCCATATTTATTTATCTGAGTTGAAGTTATGCCATTTCTATTCACACACATACACACACACCCTGTCTTTAGCTTATTGTGCTGCAGATTTCTACTCAAAAGCAATAAATATCTAAGTAAGTTCTTTAAATGTTAATAGCTGTTCAAGATATTGACAGATATTGCTGTCTCAGGAAGTGACCACTTAATGAATCACCACGACCAAGGAGGTCAATGAGGCCAGTCCCAGAAGTGTCATGTTATTTCAACTTACCTGCAAATGAGCACATTAATATTAACTGACAAAAGTCTAGACTTTTATATTTTTAAAACTATTTGGGGAAATCACAAAGCTGGAAATTGTTAGAAACATTGCCTGTTCTTCTGCAAATCAGGCCATTTAGGTGTCTTACTAACCTGCAATCAAAAAAATCTGGTTTTCAACTCCCCCTATAAATCTCTCTCTCTCTCTTTTCTTCTCTCTCTCTCTCTCTGTATTCTGCCTTTAGTTTAAATGCAACTGCTGAACATAACTGAAAATTATTTTGGCAAATGGTGTACAGTTTCTAGGAAAGAATTTTTCTTTTTTATGGGTGGGAAGAGACTCTGAGACTATGCAAACCTCTCTCTGAGTACTCTGTAAGTTTATTGAAGAGAAAAGATGCTAAGCTTGATAAAACTGGAATTGAAAATGAAGACTGAGCTTCCTCAGGTAGACATAGAGTTCTGGTTCTATTTCTTTTGTAGTAAGAGGGGGATCATTGTGGCAAAGTGTGATTTGTAGGTGGTTTCAATTTTTGTTTTGTTTTTGTTTGCCTGCCCTGCCCCCGCCTTCACTGAAAGTATAAAGCCTTTACTTGGAATTGGAAAGAATGGCCCCTTGCCCACAGAACACAAAGACAGGAACCAGAGGTAACTGATAAAATGCAGGTAACTGATAAAATGATGGCTCAACTGAAAGTAACTGATAAAATGATGGCTGGACAAGACAAGAGCACAGCAGGAAGGGCCTTAAGCAAATAATTCCAGGGAGGGCTATAAGGCAAACATTCCCGAGAGGTTGCGCCTGATGTCCCCCTCTGTATTTGGTATGATACCTGACTGGGCCCATGCCGTGCCAAATATGGAAAGAAGTATTAGGCACACTCAGATTGGTGGGTGATGGTTACCTGGTGCAGAGTGATTGGCTGCCTGCACGCAGACCTCGATGTAGTATTTTAAACCTATTGGATAGTTATGCGCGGGCTTTTCTGTAGTGCAGGAATTATTCCTTAAAAGATCGTCCCTGGAAGGGCTCGGGGCTCTTAGCCACTGACCGCTTGGGGTCACGCTATGAGCCCAAGTATACTCGCTTAATAAAACCCTTGCTTTTTGCATAGGACTTGGTCTCTCAGAGTTTTCCTTGGTAGGTGCGGCGTTCCTAGGCTCCCAGTCAGTCACCCCATCGGGTGGCCAACCCTTACAGAATCATGTTTTCACTTCTTTTTTTTTCCATGAATTTCCAGAAAATTCATGAAGTTTGTGAAGGAGGGTACAGAGTTTCTTGTCTGAGAATAAGGGGAGCCTCTTAGCTCTTTATTGGTTAGCAGTTCTATTATGGGTTGATGGCTGTTGAAGACAAAGAAGTTGGGGCCAACCACAGTGTTGTGGGCTGATAGCTGGCAGAGGATAGCAGAGGATGAGGTTATCAGTTCTGCTGTAAACTCTGTGGATTGGCAGTTATGCAACAGATAGGAATGATTGGGGGTATCCAGTTAACTCTTCTTCTGTGGGGTGGCAATCTGCTAGGATAGATAGGAGTGGCTGAGACCTCTCCATGCCCAGATTTATGTTGCCTCTTTCAGCAGGGTAGTGCTTCTTGCGGGAGTGTGAATGGTGCATTTTTGGACCCTGTAACGTTCTTGTCTCCTTATAGTTTACCTTATTCCAACTTTGTAATTGTGGATCAGTCTTCAAATGTCCACGCACTACACATTATGAAGCCTAAATTGACAATTTCTTATCTTAGAATATGGAGCATCCTCTCACTCCATATTCTGATTGTCCCCATGAAGTTCCCCTCCTTTTTTTTTTTGGCTAAAAATGACTAAATCCCTTATACTCCAAATAATATGCAGATTCATGGTGACAGTTTAATCCAGGATTTCGTTGCCCATTCTTGTCTTTATGTTTTCTTTTCGTTCTTTACTTCTCTTCTTACCGCATCTTCTCTGCCTTTTGTTTACTGTCCAACCACATACCTTTTTCCCTCACCTATGTGGCTACTGAAGCAATAAAGGTATTTATGGAGAAATGTTCATTTAGTATATTAATTCACTAATAAACATAAGCCTTGAGGCTAGAGAGATAGAAGTTAGCCTAAACAAACACACACACACACACACACACACACACACACACACACAAACACAGAAAAGTTAGCCTTAAGGAAAGAGAAAGTCAAAATAAAAAACAATTTTATCTACACAGTTGCCATAACTAATTTAACATATACATTTGGCACATCTTCAAATGAAGATGGAAGAAGGAAGGTAAATTAAAAAAAAGGTTCTAAATTTCATAGTCTTAACATCAGTGAAACACATTTGAAAATATTGGAACATGCTTTTCAAGTATGTGTTACTGGGCTATGGGTAGTACAGGGGATATCAGCTAAAGCTATATATAATGTTTTCTAACCTAGCCTTGATTTCTACAAAGAAATTTCACTGTGACATTATGGAACAAAGTGATGGATAATGTTAAAGACAACACATTTTTGGAGAATTGAGTTAGGTTAATCATCTTTTCCTTTAGGGCCTTGATTTATCTGGGGAGTTCATAACAATTGTAGGGGAGAGCTTTATAAACAGATGGCAGGATTCCAATCTAGACACTGTGGAATCACAACCTTCAGGGTAGAGTCATGATTAAGCAATTTAAAATATATTTCTATTTTTAAAGACTCACTTTCCAATACTTCAAATAAGACATGTTTTCCTCAACTTTCTTAGCATCAAAAAAGCAAATAGTTCATTGCATTTATCTTAGGGTATGACAATTTCTATTTTGTGTATCACATAAACAGTCTCCAACACTATTTATGTGAGTGTGCAGACAAACACGTGTGTGTGTGTGTGTGTGTTGGAAGGAGGAGCAGCAGCAGGATGAGGGTGGCACCCTTATTAATTAGATAACTTCACTTACAATGTCCCAAGAAAAATATACTGAAGTCTCAAAGGCAGTTCGCTTAATACGGCAGCAATGATATTCATGGACAGTAAGTCTTATAATCGTGCTCTGTCATGAACTAAGTCTGATCTAAATGGTATCCTATATCCATCCCACTTCAGAAGACTTTTAGTTTAAATTTATTTTCAGATTTCCAGTGTTAAAAGATGCAGTAAACAGTAAGACCAGGGCAAGTCCCCTGGAAATCAGATTCTCCACAGTGTCTCTATCTCTCACACATAGTGTCCATAATACCAGGAACTCTTCCTGTTTCTGGGTCCTCCTTTTAATGTTCCAACTGAAGCACTGCTCCTTGGGGAAATGCAGTAGCTGCTGCTTTCTAGGCTGCCTCCTTTTGTTTCCTTTGCTCTGCTCTTTGAACACCCTAAAAGAAAGTATTCATTTGTTCTCTTCATTTTGCATTTGTTTCTTTACTTCCTTCAACTCTACCAGTGTGATACCTGCTGCCGAGAGAGGCTTTTACTTCTCAATGTTTAAAGTATCTTTGTATAACTTAAGAGTCAAAAATTTCTCTTTTGAAATTCAAAGCTTAACTAGGTTGACCTCATTTCAAAAATAAAACCAAATCTCAAGGCATCGAGTTTCAATTCAAAACATTATTTTGCATAGCCTTATTTATTTATATGAAAATATTTGTTTTCTGTGGGCATTTTGTATCTACTTGAGGCATGTTAGAGTGTTAATGAGAAAGAGTATGATAATGTGCTACATTTACATACCACTTCACAGTTTTGAACAATTCTCTCAGAGCCATTTCTGATTAATAAATCTGGTGATGCTGGAAAATTCCTAAGACTTCGCCTCCCCATTTGGCAACTGAGCTCTTCTAAAGGGATAAAATAAGTTTCACTGAGCATCGCTTTGTCAACTAAACATGTATACTTATAGACACACATGTCACACATACAATAAAATTATTTACGGTAAATTTTAGACACACAATCACCTCTTAAAAATACCAGCTTTAAATGACTCTGTTTACCTGAGTTCCTCCAAAGCGCTTGGGTGTTAAGCTCCTGCAGAAGAAAAGTAAATGTCAGAATAACATGATTAGGAAGAGTAGGTTTATTTTAAATGGATTGTTCTAAGATTATTTCAGTGTGTTTGCAGCCAGCCCTTTCTCAAACTACAGTGAGGGAAAATCCTCTTTCACCTTATTTTGATGACAACTGGACATAGATTTTGGTAAAGTAAATGCTATTTTCATAACAGCTGTTGGTTTAAAATGATGTTTCTGATGTACCTCTGGTTAGTGAAAAATGAGAGGAACTCTGATGGGAATTTTTTTTTTTTTTTTGGCAGAGGACTCATTGTTCCTTCTTGTAGTTGGTTTTGGGTAGAACATGGATTAGAGGAAGTTGTTTTTCTAGTTTTTTTTTAAATTAATTTATTTACTTTTTTAACAATTACAAAAATGTTCATATTTGGGTTTTGGCCGTATAGTGTTCCAGCATCCATCCCTCCACCAGTGCCCATTTCCCACCACCAATGTCCCCGATTCCTTCCCTCCTCCTCTACTCTGCCCTCATGGCAGGTTCTTATCTTTTTTCCTTCCCATTGTTCATCAATTTGCTCGAGCAGGCACCAGTAACATCTCCGTACTTCCTATTGCATGCTAGTATACCCCAAGGGTATCTGCTCACAGAGGAACATGAGGAACCTCAAACCATTCATTCAGGTAATGAGAAGGAGGTCTATAATTGTTACTGGCTTTTAGCATATCAAATACTGTATGGGTAACTAGCCAGGCTCTACTGTGTGGATGGTATACTCTCAGTACTAGGCTCTCAGTTAGTGCATTTACTGATGAATGGGGAGAGATTAGCTTATCTCTTTGGTGAAGCTCTGACAAGCTGTGGAGTCCAGATGTTAAAAATGGTGACCCTCATGCTGTGGGGGTTCCTCTGGCTTCTTATGAGGCTCTATTGGGATGGCGGGCCAGGGCTAGAACTTGCCTTAAGATGCCTCATGATCAGCTGAGCACAGGGAGAGCTGGTAGCACCTCTGCCCCATGTATCGTGTCTCTGTTTCAGGCATACCTGGGCTTGAAATAGACTTTGCTGTAGGGTGGAACTCTGATGAGCAGAACTTGATATAGGCTTTTCTCTTGGGTGGAGTTCTGATGAACTGTGGAGTCCAGATGTTGAAAATAGCAGCCCTCATGGTATGGGGGTTTCTCTGGCTTCTTGTGAGGCTCTATTGGGATGGCTGGCCAGGTCTAGAACTTGCTTTCCCTCCTGGATGCCTCATGATCAGCTGAGCATAGGGAGAGCCGGTAGCAGCTTTGCCCCATGTATCTGTTATTCTATATACCACAGATATGTGAGATCATCCTGTGCCTGTCTTCCTTCTTTTGGCTGACTCCATTCAAGTTGAGAAAGATTGTATTTGTGAGTTTTTGCAAATCCACACCTACCTATAAAGTACCCAATTTCCTTCAACAAGTTCCTAACCTCTGACTCCCCCACCCCACCCATTCACCACCCCACTCCCTACTCAGTTCTGTGAAACAACTCTGCAATTCTGTTGCCTCTGGCCATTAATTTCACCCTTACAGTGTGTATCTATGAATTCTTTCTGTGTGAGAGATCACTGAAACTCTATTTTTAATAGCCTTGCAAATTATGGTACTTAAATAAAAATTGGGTAGGAAACTTTGTATTATGGGAATTTAGAAATTGTTCTTTCAACAATACTAAAATTCAGGCGGCATTCGAAATAAAGTATATAAGTAATAGTATCAAAATACCTATAGTGTTACTAATGGACTAATGGTAAATTATAAGATAACAAAAGGTAGACAAATGGGTCATTTTGTGAAGTGTTTAAAGAAGTAATAGCACAATCATTATTAAATGGATTAAAACATTTAAATATAAAGTAGAAACTGTATCTGATATTGCAAATTTTTTTTTTTTTTTTTTTGGGTCCGGATGCTCGGGGTTCGGTCCCGGGGGGTGTATTGATGCATAGTTTGGGTGTAAATTATTCCCCTATCTATATAAAATCATTGGTTCTGGCTCTATGTATGCAACAGTAATTACATCTTTCAAATGCTTTTAAAGGATATCCGAAGCAAGGACAAATAGAAAAGAGCTCTAACAATGGCACGACAATGGTGTCCTTTTAAATTATGTAAGCCTCGTTTTATGTAATAGTGTCACTGAACAAATAATCAGTTGGTTGAGGAAGATTAGTGGCTATAATTATTTATTCATTTTAATGTTTGTTATTAAGCCTTCCTTTTGCTATTTGTGGCCATTATGTGATGAAAGATCAATACAAAGAAGATGAGAAAGTGCAGAGATGATGGTTAATTATCAGAAAGGAGAAAGGTACACAGGTGCCTGGCTTCCCACTGATAATCCGTTCTTCATCTCACAAATGTTTCTCTAGTTAACATTTTCTTTGGCTTGAAACAATCCAGAAAGATAAGCAGCTGTCTCATTTCCTCCTTGTTGGTCAGAACTCTCTGTTACCACTAGCATGATTTAATGAAGCAGTCTGTCTGTCCTGTTCCCAGCTGTACCCCAAAGTAGAGAGCATCTAGCATGTAAGAGACACTGTATTCACTGAATGGATAAGAAGGCCAGCAGTAAAGGACTATGATTAGTCTAAGCATATTTTTTTTCCTAAAGGAGCCACCTCTAGTGGTGTTCACTATACAAGTGAGAGTCACAAGAATGATGCTTGGGCTCTGGCCCAGGGTCTTTACAGGTTACCAGGGCTATACTCAGAGTCACTGGCATCTGGGGTTCAGGGAACAGCTCAGGGCATCAAACACAGTATATATGTGACTTGCCACTTAAGCTATTTCCCTATCCCCTAAAGTGTTATTTTTAGAAAGAGTGAAGTCATATTAAGATAAAGTAAATAGCCTTTGCAAACAATTTGAGGGCCTAGCTGAGATTCTGTAATCACAGTTTTCTAGTGGTTTCAAGCTTCACTTTTTGCTTTTGTTTTTGAGTCACATGTAGGGTGCTCCTACTTTTACTGTAGGCTCTGTATTTAGGGTTCACCTTTCACAGGGCTCAGGGAACCATATGTGGTGCTGGAGATTTAAACCCTGGTCAGATGTGTTCAAACTGTGACAGGCTGTACTATCTCTTTAGCCCTGAGTGATCTCAGTCTTTGATGTGTGATTTAAATTTTTCTCAGCATTATCAACTACCTCAGGATTAAAGAATACTGAACAATCATGCATTGTTAGTAAGGCCCAAAGACATAAACCTTCAGAAAATTCAGATTGAAGTTTCAATTTTAATAGTCTTCTCTTTGAAATCATAGAATTCAAAAGGTCTATTCAATCAGAATAAATCTGTCATATTTCCAATCTCTGTGATCTTGAAAAGTCATTTATATTTCCTGAACCCTTGTTTTTTCCTCTGTGAGACTTAAAATATAGAAATGAATTGTTGGTGAGCATTAAATGTTATTATCCACGTAATATGCTACCTGTTGTTTACCACATATTTATTACTACCACTTTAAAAATATTTTTTGTGCAAATTGTTGGTAAATTTTTCTCAGAACATAATGAAGATTATCAAGTAATTAAAGTACTAAGAGATGAAAATGTGGGTGTAAATGATGAGAATTATGTTTAAGCTATTTATTTCATTGGGAATCTGGAGAGATCATGCTGTAGTTAAGGTTGCTTTGCATGCAGCTTCAATCCCTGACACTCTGGGGCCCTCTGACCACTGGTTATATTCCCTGAGTTCCACTTAGCTCTCTGCATGTGCCCCCAGAAGCTCCCAGCACTGTCTGTGGCCCAAGTAATGCCAGACCCTGAGCCATTGCAGCCATAGGCAGCACTGCACCCTTGGTCTCTCATGATGGAATATTGTCTGCTTGGTAGACAACCTCCAGGAGTGTTCCCTGAGCCTCTGAGCATCACTTGTGAGGTTCCATAAAACAAAGAATTCTATTTTTTGATATATCACGTATCTGATTCACTAATTGTGACCTTTGCTTGTTTACTAGTCTCAGTTCAGTCTTTGATGTTTTCATTTCCTATTTTACTCAATCTATACAGGACAGAACATTGGCTATCTTTTATTTTGCTCAATAAGACCAACTGTCTTATATATGTGAACTGTTTTATACAATGCATACACTTCTTGTTAGCTTCTTGTATCTTATAAATAATTTTATACAAAAAAATAAGCTAAAGGCATTTGAGAGTTTTTCTTTGTTATCTCTTTCTTATTACTGAACTCCTTCCTGTACAAATGTCTGCTGGAAATGGCCCAGTATGAGAAAATCTCCAAAGATGTCTGATTGAGCCCTGCTGGTTTATCTTACAGTTGTCCTATAGACTCTTGGTGGTGAAATAGTGATGCCCAGTGTTGGGGTCAAATACTGGCAGCATCTGTTCATCAGTTCTTTTTTTTTTTTTTTTTTTTGCTTTTTGGGTCACACCCAGCGGCGCTCAGGGGTTACTCGTGGCTCTGCACTCAGGAATTACTCCTGGCGGTGCTCCAGGGAACATATGGGATGCTGGGGATTGAACCCGGGGCAGCCTATGCCGGCCGTGCAAGGCAAACGCCCTACCCGCTGGGTTATCACTCCGGTCCTACCCCCGTTCATCAGTTTTAACCAAGAGATTCACATATTGTTACCAAGTTAAATAGGACAAAAACTGTTTAATGAGGACTTCACACTCCTTTCTGTCCTCTTCAACTTAACACAAATGACTGATCCAATCAGTTTGAAAGGGAAATCTGCTTTAACAAGCAATTCCCATTGAACCATTTAGAACTATACTTAGTTTCAGAGAAATGGAAACAGGCTTTTCACCATTTGCCTAGACTTAAAGTAGAATAGGAAGAATCCCTACATTCACTCTCATCCTTGCTCACATGCTAAATAATGTCCACATCTTTTCTCTTACAGGTGGAGGAAAAGGAGGAAAAGGGACGAATTGGGAACTGGATAGCTGACCCTTTATGACCTAGAAAAATTTCTAACCTCAAATTGTTACATGATGACTGTCAGGCATACTCTGGAAGCTAACTCTAGGGCAAGAGACAAGTCCGACTCAACAGCCATGTGTCTAAATAAACTAGAAAAATAACATCCTAAATGCCAATAAAAGCCACATTGAAGTTTATCTCTGTCTGAGCACAAGATTTCTTTTTTATTGGAGAATCCTCTGCTTTAACTTTATAACTATTGAGCTCCCCTCATAACTTTCAAATGTGAAGAAATAATGAAATCAAAGCCATAGGTTAGAATTCAGCATTTCTCTCACACTTGTATTTGCAAAGTGTTTTAGTACGATTCAATTCTGATTCCCCTTAACAGCATTTGGTGGGAGGCCCAAGTATCATCAGTGAAGAGGCCGAGACCTGCAAAGGTTGTGTGACACGTAATGCTGATGATTGGTGGCAATCACCAATAAAAGCACAGTCTTGATTTGGAGAAGTATTGTTCATCCTTGGGGTCCTAAAGAATGAGGTTCTTTAATAAACCTGTGAGTCATGGAGGAGAGAAACAGGCTGACTAGGATTTTACTAGGCTGTTTCTCCTGCATCTCATTGATGGCTTAAATCATCTTAGTGTTGCTGAACCCTTTTCAGCAATAAAATAAAAAGTGGATTAAGTGCTAAATTCTGCCCATAACTGGTATTTCTCATTGACTGCAAGTTTATGGAAGTTGTCAAATTCAGAGACTAACTTATATGAAGGCAATCCAGCCTCTGTAGGTAGATGAATTGATGTAGTCAGAAATGATAAGAATAAAATTAACAAATTTACCAATATTTGGGAGCTGGGGCTATATTAGCCAGTTTTTATACTCCAGCACCATCTCTCTACAAAACTCCAGAGCTGAAGCATCATTTTCACCTTTAGACACTGTTACCTAGATACCTCAGTTTTAGTTACAAGCTAGAGATCACCATAGCAAACCAATTAGTATTTATGCTGGTGAGACAGGATGCAGAGAAAGGGGAAAGCAAGATATGCTTACTCATTTTTATGCAATCTCTGTGAAGAAAGAATAAAATGCTGATTCCTGTTTCCAAATTCTTATTTTCTTCCATCTTATTTATATTTGCCTTTTCCCCATGGGGTAATTTAATTAATGATAATGCACTTACAGTAGGCACATTAAGTACTACAGAAGTGCCTAAAGGACAAAGAGGAAACAGCAATCGAATTTTTTGACATCTGACCTATTGTAGGATCTCGCTTCTCACATCTCAGCTATTACCATCTAAGAAACACCTCATCATCAAATTATGTACCCTCTCGATGTTCCTTAGTAGGCTTTAACCACTGTTATGATTTACTGTTATTTGTATTGAGGCTGCATTTAACCTCCTCATTTTAATTGTAAGTAACACGAGAAACACAGAGTATGGGTCAATTAGACCCAAATTTCAGCTCTAACATTGGAAATGACGCCTCTGGAAAGTTGCTGCTCTCCTTGGCTCAGCGTCTAAAGCAAACACCGAATCTATCTATCCTCAGAGACAGAGTTAGTACCCCAGAATCAGCATAGGGTAGATGTTCCTTAAATCTTCAATCTCATTTCCCTACTTGCCATATAAATTAATTTAAGATTTTCATGTGTGTATGAGTATGGGGAGGGGGAGATCTATCTTAAATAGCTTATTTAACGAGAGTCCGAAGAGGGAATGCAGGAGAGAATTTGTACATAGCACCTTCAACGGCATGAAAATGGATATTTTCAATGTTGCTATCACCAGTGGAGCCTGATCCCTTTTGTACACCTTTTATAAGAACAAAGAAAATTCCCACAAGCAGCACAGCTTCTTCCCAGGTTGGTTCTGAAAGAGTTCAACAGCCTTTGGAACTAATGAAATAGACTAAGAAACGATTACTGTGAAAAAGCGAAGGGTCTATGTAGTTTGGATAAATTAGATAAAGAATTTCCTTTCCATCTAATTTGTTGTAGACTGTTTTAGTGGCAAATAAATGGTAAAAGCTTTGTTTGTGGACCATATAGGAAATGGAATAAACATTTTGGTCTGGTAGAGTATCTTTTGGTACATCACATAAAGGAATTAGACAAACAACAAATTATTTAAATGACACTCAGTCTACATTTCAGTTGAGTCAGGTAATTATTTCCAACTAATGGCTGCTCACATAATCCACATTATCTCTATTTTTTATATCATAAGAATATATGACTGTGTCCTCAAGTTCCTTTAGAATTTACAGAATTTAACATAAATTCTGAATTCAGATCTTGGTTTAATGTCTTTTGTACCAATTCTCTGCTCTCATTTTTTAAAATGAGATTGCTGCAGATACTGATATTAACAAAGTGATTTTCTTAATGATTACTAATGCCAAAACAATGGCAGTGATAATAACAGTCAAATAAAACTAAACATATTTGGTCTTAACTGAATGAGATCAGCAGTATACACTATTATCTTGGCGGGTAACTTCTTTGTGTTTCTTTCTTATACAGAACCTCAAGCCTTTTTTTTTATCTAATATATGAACAAACGTTATATTATTTCTCCATAAACAATCAATTTAAGGATTGTAGCATTGAAAAATGAGATGTTTACTTATACCAATTAGTGTATATTAAAATTCCCTAAAGGATTCCAAGTTACTCTTCTAATAATGTCTTATAAAATTTTAGAATAAAAGCAAATATCTTAAAAGTTAATTTTTCTGATTATAGTTCTCTTATTAATAATTCTCTGTCAGTGTATTTGCATTTATTTGATAGTGAGCTGCTCATTTAAGAATAGACTTCTCTTCCTTAAAATTTGGAGAAATTGTAGTAGGAAAACCCAATGAGAAAGGTGTTAGGATTGTATATTTATAGTTCTGGAAGAATGGAAATATAATCTGCCTATAAAAATCATCCTAGAACTATTAATAATTAAATGTAGTAAAATATGTAGTAAAATCCATTATGTATAATAAAATAAAATGTATTTTAGTACTGAACCTGTGCAAAGTCATGTACTAAGCATTGTGAAGTGAATACATATGAAAATAATATAGTTTTCCCATTGAGAACTCATAATATATTTAGTAAATAGAAACTAAATAGGTGAACAGTTAAATAGCAGTAAGAGAAAAAATAAAAATATTTATGTGGAGTCACAATATGACTCCAAGCCCTAAGACACTGTGAGCATTAACAAGATATAAGTTCAAAGGTAGAGAAAATAATTTCAAATAGAGAGACTCAATCCATTCATCCTTTACACCCACTTCTTAAAATTGTACAATGTACTTCTTCAGGGAGAATTTTGTGGAAGGAAAGGATAAGAGTCAACTTCTTAGAACATACGCTGTTTTACTGCATAGGTAAAAATCTGAGTTTGAACCTGCCACCACTGCTCCAAAAACAAAGAACATCTCTACTTTTACAATCTACTAATCTAACACTAGTATGGTCCTTTAAAGTTCCAATTATACTTCAAATGGGGATGATGGTCAATTTTATGAATATGAAAATAGTTCTCATATACTTAATAGCTTGCCCCTCTAGTAGTTGCAGGTGTGACTGCAGTGCCTGGCTGCGTTGACAGGTAGCAGACAGGAGAGAGGCTTGTTCTACAATGAGGGCTCTGCCCTCTGGGCCCTGGTTGGTTGATGTTCTGACAAAGAAAAACTGGACCCCCTGCAATGAACTCAGAGTCACGGCAAAGCCTGGCAAGGTACCCATGGTGTATTCAATATGCCAAAAACAGTAACAATAATGGACCTCATTTCCAATGAATGGCGTCATTACTGGCATCTGCTCGAGCAAATCAATGATCAACGGGAAGTCAAGTAAAGACAAGTGATAGGCCAAATGACAGAACTACTCATTACAGAACTCAATGGTCAGGTTCAAACATCAACACCCTTTGTGACTAACTTGAAATTTATTACAGATGTCTTTGACCACTGTGTATATCTTATAAGCTTAAATAATACAATAAGTGGGATAATGGTAGGTAAAGTTCATAAAAGTCAAATGTATTTCAGAAGATTCTCTATACATATCTCATTTAAACCCCATCATAAATGTTCTGTGATTAGCATTGCTAATCATAGTTAAGGAGATGGATGTACTTTTACTTAAAAAGGAAAAGACTCATTGCATCAACATATTTCAGTAGCGGTATGCTCATGAATTTAAAATCATCTGTGCAATATATCAAATTCTGTGTTCTTAGACTCTGATATCTGGATCATTCATATTTAGTCATTATGAATTATGTGATGGAAGAATTGATGGATTTTTGTTTTGTCTTATTAAATCATAAGGGTGTTGATGTTTGAACCTGACCATTGAGTCTTGTAATGAGTAATTCTGTCATTTGATCTATGCAGACATAATTGGGACTTTAAGGAACCATACTAGTGTTAGATTAGCAAATTGTAAAGTAGAGATATTCTTTGTCTTTGCAGCGGTGGTGGCAGGTTCAAACTCAGGTTTTCACCCATGCAGTAAGACAAATGTTACACTGCTGAGGCTGCTTCCACCATCCTGGATTATCGCAGTGCTCCCAGAAGTGTCCTTCCATTTTGGAAAGACTTCTCTGAAGACGTCTAGGTACTGTCTTACTCTGACTCTACGTAAACCTAGTTACGATGCTCTGTTGAAGACACTTAGTGCTTATTGCTTCTAGTTTATATTGGCAAAATGAGAAAATAATGTCTATTTTTTATACTGTAATGACTAAATACAAAAAGCTTTATTAAGGATCTAAAACTGTGCTCACAGACAGATGAGCAAAAACTTTTAACTTTGATGATCGTTCTCTTGTCTCTGGAGACATTCACATTTCTTCTGCAGTGGGTACATTTAAAAGACATCTATCATTAATTTTCAATAATTTTGTTTATTCAGAATAAATATTCTGAAATAACATATCAGAATTTTTGGAAGAGAAAAGTGGCAGAGTCAATAAGAAGAAACAAATTAATGGTTCAAAACAATGCTGGACAATACCTCAGAGTCTATGTCTGGTGCTTGGCACCCCCCCCCGGGATGAATTGGACATGATGAGTCAAGATGATTTACCCTGCAGGATTGAAGACTAGAGTTACTTTAAGTCTCTTTTTAGTATTTTTTGAAATAAGTGTCTGTGCACATGTATGTACTTGTGCATGTGATTTTAGCATTTACTTTTCTTTGTAGAATCTTAAAACATGACATTGAGATTTTTCCCCTTTTTGCTTTTATTTGTTCTGAATTGTATTTGAATCATGATATGTTGCTTATGAAATAAGAGGAAGTCTGAGTTGGCTTGTTTCAGTGCCTTGTCATTCAATCTACAGACAGATACACTTGATGTGGAAATCTCCAAATGAAAAATCAAGTTCTATTCAGCTTTTCATATCTTACAAAGATTGTGTTTTTAATCTACCACAAAGTGAAATTCCTTAAAAGAACTACAAAAAACTTTGACACAAAAATGAACCAAAATAACAGATTGAAAATCCGACTGCTTTTATAAGCCATAGAAATATAGATCTATTTCCTTTTTTTAATCAAGCAATCAATCATGTATCAAACTGTTCTATTGACAACACATAGGATTCTTACTCTTGAGCTTGTCAGATAGACTTGGAATGCGGAAAGGTACCAACAGTTATTGATCATTTTACCAGAAATCTTATTTTATGGATAATTGTGCTCTAAGGATAATTGTGCAGAAGTCAATAAGATAAGACCATGATAATAGGAGTAATTTTTTTCTGGACCTGCCCCAATGTGCAATCAAAAGAACTTCAAATCTTTCCAAAAATTGTATACTAGGTTATTTTTGATCGACTAATATCTAGGGGCATATCCTGTCTTCTCTGTCAGAGCTTAAACTTTTCCTTCTAGTGACCCTTTCCACTGCAGAAATGCCAGAGGAGCTGCTGCTGCCAGAAACACCTCAGATACAGTGTGGTTGATTTCAAATTCGTGTTTGGTATGTGCATTCAGAAATGTTTTAATGTTTCCAACTCTTCACACTCTCCACATTCAGTTTCTTAAAGTCATAGCTTAAGAAATGAGGTTCTAGGTGAACACTACGTCCTTTGTTCATAACTCCTCTTGGATCCCTGTGGGTCTGGTTGTATTTGATCACATGTTTGTCTCTTCTTAGTTTCTTCCACATACTTTCTTACCACATCCATCTCTCCATAACAAGGATACTGAGAATATTTTTAAGGGCTTGTGAGTCACACCTAGTGATACTCTACACTTAATTCTTTTTGTGTGCTTAGGAGTTCACACATGACAGTGCTTAGAGCTTTATAGATGATGCCAGGAATACTAAACCATGGCTATATGCAAGGCATGCACCTGGCACTTTGACAGTTTTTCAATTGAATCTTTTGTTTCTAATTTTTAAAATTTTATAATTGTGTTTTTCAACTGCGTTACACCAGATTCTATCATGATGCAGATCCACAGACCAACCAACAGTTAAAATCACAGTGCTACTGTAATAAGTCTGTTGAAAAATACAGGTATGTGGATTTGCGACTGAAATCTCCAGTTTTCACAGAGTAGGAGATGGGCTACCTCCCTCAATATCTATGCTCTTCCAGAAGGCACAGCAGTCATGCCCATGAACTGTCTCGGGAGCCAAGTGATCACTTCCATCAGCATGATCAAGAGACTCATTTACAAATCTCAGAAAAGATCAACATGGGGCAGAGATGCTTTCAAACTCTGCTCCAAGGGCACCCTGGAGGATGAGCTCACTACCTGCCCAAACAGAGTCCCAGCAGTCAAAAGTCCCACACACTCACATTTGCTTCCATGTTCAAGGCTAGACTCCGGTGATCAGATGAACCCCATGCAGAAACTAATCTGTTGAAAAATCAGGTATGTGGGTTTCGTGTTTGAAATCTCCAGGCTTTCATGAAGTTGAGGATGATCTATCTCCCCCAGTTCTCTGCTCTTCCTGAAGACATGACTGTCATGCATATGTCCCAAAGACCCCACCCTGTTAAAATCAGACTACAACTTTATCATCCTGTTAAAAATTTGGAATTCCTGGAGCCCACAGCTGTAAATGCCTGACCAAGCAACGCCTGAAACTCTACAATGCTAATAAACTGAGTAGCACTCAACATTTAAAGCGATGTAAAGTAGAAGGTAAACCATAACATAATATAAACACACAATTCCTATCCTGTAACTACATATTAGTAATTTCCTATATGCGGACTTAATGGCGCCATGGTGCGATTGAACAATCTACCTTTCTTCTTAGAAAATATTTCTTGACTATTTTTAGCAAATTACTTATAACAAGTAATATAAAATAAATTAAGGATCTGCTATAGGGGCAGGATTAAGGGGTGATTGGGAAATTTGGAAATAATGGTGGTGGGAAGGCGCTATGGTGGTGAGATTAGGATTTGAGTATTGAATGTAACAAATCGTCACAAACAGCTCTGTAAGAAAAATCTTTAAAAAGATATAAGGTCATTGGAAGAGTTTATCTATAGACCTGAGTTTACTCTGGGCATGGTGTGAGTGGTGTCTGGGAAACTGGTGGGGGGAAAGTTGGCTCTCTGGTGATGGGCGTGGTATTGGAATGATGCATTCGTGACAAGTATGACTAACAGCATTGTAAATTTTGGTACCTCGGTAAAATGGTTTAAAAAATCACGGTTATATCAAATGTTATATCAACATTTTTTAATGTCTCTGCATTGCCAACTGGCCATGGACTAATGACTGAAGACCACTGTTTTTGATCTTTTCTGCTCCTCCACCTAAAAATTTCCTTTTCTTGCTATTTTCCTCTCTATCTTGTTTCTACTTCCTATTTTCATAGTTCTACATCTGACATTTTCAGCAAACTTAACTAAGAAGCTGGCATCAAATTTGAAATCCATTCATTCCTTGGTTTTACTCATTCCTTGTATCCAACTCATCAATAAACTGTGATTTTTAAAATCTCTACCTAATACAATTATCTCCCTAATCATTCATTGCCATGTTTACTATTCTCACCATGAGCATGTCCTGTTCTCATTTACTATAATCCAGATCAAAAGAGCAGCATCTTAATGGCAAGCTCAATCTTTCCATGAAAACACTCTCCACACACTTAATCTTCAAGACTTTGATTATAATTACTTAAAGCACAAATATCCTTATGCCAGGTTTTTATCTTGAATCCCTATTTTTTTTTTTTTTTGCTTTTTGGTCCAGAAGTGCTTTGGACTTACTCTTGTGATGCCAGAGATTGAACCTGAGTCAACTACATGCAAGGCAAGTTTTTCCCTGGCGTACTATGTCTCTTGTCCTTAAAATTCCATTTTTCTGAGGATATAATTCAAATTCTAAGCCTGGCATCCCTTTCCAATCTCATCTTTCAGCCTGCCCACCACCAGACAGTCTGCTGACAGGCCATACTAAATTTCCATAAATTGCCTACTAATACAAACTTCTCTCTTTTTTTTCTTAAAATTGTCTTCTTCTGTCCTGAAACTTTTCCTTAAACTATGTTACTTTCAGAACTCTCATATAGCCGACCCATCAGCTTGCTTATATGAACCTCCTGTATTCATGCCGCACACTGTACATTCATTGTCATCGCATATACTGCCCAGTTATCGACTTTTTACTTAACTGTGCCTTTCTCCCTTAGTTCTATGCAATCTGTATACAATAATGAGTGATGAATCATTAGTATCAGCCTCCTCTTGATCTTTGGAGGATTCTCAGTTGACATCCAAGGAAAGATAGTAATGCAAAGTGATGACATCTGCTGCTAAAGCTACCTGCCTATGTACTTTCTTATTTATGCTCCTATTGAGGTTGATGAATTTACCAGTGTCTGTGATCAGAACAATGATATTCCAGGTTTAAAGTGCAAGACCTTAATGGATGATGACACTCTACCTCCAGAATAGTGAACATGAAGCTTGGAACCTGCTTTCTGTTTGGCACATGCAAGGTCCTCCAAGAGGACAATAGTCATATAGACTAATATGTCATATTGACAGGTTTTATTTTTCATCTCTTTCCCTATTTTTATCACTTAAACATGTACCAGTGGACAAGAATAGAGAATAGTAATGTGGGAAATAAAAATTGATTAGTATAATAACTATGTCCCCTTTTGGGGATTCTTAAACTTTTAAGAGGAGTCTTAGGTAGATAACACAGAGTTGCGTTATCATCTGTTTCTTTAATCAACCCTTCCCCTCTTCAATCCACAAGAGACCTTAAGGGTTAACAGAGGTCAGATTCCAAATAAACTTCCTGGAACATACGTCACACTTTTATGAGCCAGGCATCACAGTATGCAGTTTGTGAATAGGGATACTGAAAACTCTGAACATAGTTCCACATATCAAGATCATTATCATTATTATGATGGGGATTAATTCTATTATTAAGCAAAACATAGTTATTCTCACGACTCACTCTGGTCCTGCATTCATGGGTCATTCTAAGACTGTTCATAGATCCTATGTTATGATGGAAATCAAATTAAGTTTGGTCACATGTAAGACAAGTATACTTGTACCCTTTACTCTCTGGTCTCTTTAAGATCATTCTCATTCTTTATATTGTTTTCTCTAGGTGCAAATAGAACAGTTGAGGAATATGAACTAATAAAGTAAAAAGTACCTCCTAGATAAGATTTCACATTATCAATTACAGTGCAACATTTAGTAAATTAAATCCCACACTGTGCCGACATTCATCACTTGTAAAACTATTTGTTGTATCAGATGATTACTTTCTATCCCCTCACCCAAGTTGCTTTGACATGTGCATGAGTGCAACTTCAAGATTTGTGATCTCTCCTAAAATGCAGTAATCTGTTGAAAGAGGTAAGAAACATCAAAGAAATAATAATATCTCATGTAAGTAAGGACTGATAAATGTTCTTAAAGTTAAGCTATGAAAAAGCAAGGATATATAAAATGTCTAAAGAAATTAGAATAAATGAGTACTGAGCCAGTCTTGAATGAAAGATAAAATAGACACTGCATCTATAATGATTTAATAAAAGTCTAAAACAGACATACTTATTAGCATGTGGGTCTAATTTGGTCAGAACATAGAGAAAAGTGATTAATATAACAATGAGGCAGCTGGCAATCAACTCAATCACCTAAAACAGATTAAGTTTAAATATTTGAAATAAAGTTACATTTATTAAACTAGTATATTTTCACCCATCAGGAAACTCAGCTATATGGAATGACTTATGTCTGTGGACATTGAATAGTGACAGTTTCAGTGTAATAATAATAACCACAGTGCAGACAAAGAAAAGACGGATGGACCCAACATCTAGGCCTTACCATCACTCCTCCTGATTACTCTTGCTTATTTTGAGCATCGACAAAACAGTGTGACTGTTATCATAGATCTTTGCATAGCATTGATTCAAGCCCGTGTTGAAACAAGCCTGCTACTGTGTAATTCATTTATATCACTGGCTCATACCTGCCTCTTCTCCCTTTCTTTCGATCTTACATATCTCCAAGATGAGCATTTATCTTACTTTGCTCTCCTGTTCCTCTTCTGTTGTCAGTCCAGCAGGTGTTCTTTTCAGATTGCTTTCATTCTTCATTATTCATTTTGGGTTCCTTTCTACTTTTTGTGTCCATTTTTATCCTATCCTTTCCTTCCTATACACCTCAGGCGCCAGAGCCATCCATTTGTCAGAAATGTTTGGTGCTATTTGTTTGTGGTTCTTTCCACTTTAAAGTCAGGTTTAGAAAATCCACCTGGTGAGCTGCTCCTTGTTTCTAAGGAAAGAAAAACTCTCTAAGCTTTGGAGAAGTTAAAAATCAGCACTCTCATTTTTACTCACACATGCTACAGCCCTGATCCAACCATTGTTCTTTATGTTTGGTTATGAATTACATCACCATCTATTTTGTCCAGCAGTAAATTGAGTTAAAGTGTTTTTTGAAAATGTGTGGTCTCTAACTGTCCTTTTCCCAAAGTTCAGGGGTCCATATCTCTCTATGTGTATTTAACATCCGGCACATTGCTAGTACTGAGACTCACACAAAAGTATTTAAATAAATGTAGGAATTCATTTCTTTATGCATGTTAAATTGGGACAGCTAAAAAGTCTGTGAGGGTCACCTGCACCCTTCATAGTGATTCACAGGCAACCAGCCAGCTCTGGCTTATTAGTTGAGCTCTCAAATCATGTCATTTCAGCATCTTTGGGCAAAAGATGTTGGAGCTTGGTCTGTTCTCATAGTACAATAGCCAGTACCACTGCCTTGCCTGGGAAGTACAAAACTCTGAGACAAGTAAGCGCTAATTATATTATACAGTTGTCATATGGATGTCATATAAATCCCATATATCCATTCATATATGTGATATATAATCAATTGTCAAATGACTGTCTGTCTCTACCTCTGTCTGTCTGTCTCTGTGTCTGTCTGTCTGTCTGTCTCTCTCTCTCTCTCTCATATATATATATACATATACACACATAAAGAAGAAAGTATAATCTGTATTTTAGGCGCAGTGCCACTACACTACCCAAAAAGGGTAGAAAGACCTTAGTGCAGAAAAACACTATGTACATACATATACAAACATGTGTATTTGTATGTACATGAATATATATGAATGGATATATACATATTTAACATTATACATATGAACCGGTATATATAGATATATATTTATAGAAATATATAATGTATGTATATATATATATGTGTGTGTGTGCATGTGTGTGTTTGTATGTGTGTGCCTGGTTTATATATATTTTAAGTAGACAATACTTTCTTTCAGGTGCTATGGAATCAGAGGAATCCAAATCTTCCAATAATAAATACAAGCATGTGCGGAAAGGTGCCCTCACAGAGTAAGCCTTAAACCAGGACTAGACTAGACCATCACTGATGGCAGTCTGACATTACAGCATTTTAAGCGCCTTTTTATATATCAAATTCCACTTGCATACAGTGTTTTTCAGTTGAGTTAAATACTATAATAGTGTCTCCAGCTTATAGATACTGTTTAGGCCTTTTGATCTGAATAAATGAAGCAACATGATCTGAATACCAACAATTGCATTTTAAAGACAATGTTTATCATTTATTTTCTTCTTAGCTTTAAGTAAACATTTCATTGAGTAGGGGTATGCATGGCTTGACTAAAAACTTGTGTTCTTATTCGTTAAGAATTTTGTAGGCAAAACAACAATGAGGTACCATCTCACACCACAGAGACTGGCACACATCCAAAACAGCAAGAACAACCGGTGCTGGCGTGGATGTGGGGAAAAAGGGACTCTCATCCACTGCTGGTGGGAGTGCCGACTGGTCCAGCCCTTTTGGAAAACAATATGGGCATTCCTCCGAAAACTAGACATTGAGCTCCCATTTGATCCACCAATAGCACTCCTGGGAATATACCCGAGAGACCGAAAAACACATAGCAGAAACACTATCTGTACTTCTTTATTCATCTCTGAGCTATTGATTATAGCTAGAATCTGGAAACAACCTAAATGCCCGAGAACAGAGGACTGGCTAAAGAAACTGTGGTTCATCTACACTATGGAATACTATGCGGCTGTCAGAAAAGATGAAATTAAGAAATTTACCTGCAAATGGATGGACATGGAGACTATCATGCTGAGTGAAATTAGTTAGAAGGAAAAGGACAGATATAGAATGACTGCATTCATTAATAGGATATAAATAGATACCAGTGTTTTACTAAGTGTGGGAAATGGTAATGGCAAAACTCACCATTGAATATACACAAAGAGACTTAAGTGATAAACTCTAAATATCTGCAGGGCTAGCCACAATGTGTAAAAGAAGAGGAGAGAGAGATGCAGAGAGAGGACAGAGAGAGAAAGAGAGGATACTGGGGTACATGCTATTGAGGCAGCCTGGGGGCAGCCTGAGAGGGGGGGGTACATTGGTGGTGGAAATGGGGCACTGGTGGAGGGATGGGTGCTGGTATACTGTACTACCAAGAACCAATTATGAACACCTTTGTAATTGTATGTCTCACGGTGGTATAATAAAAAATTAAAAAAATAATAAATAAAATAAAATATTAAACTTCAATAAAAAAAGAATTCTGTAGGATGTTTTTCATGTTACCTGGAATCTGAACACTTAGTTTATGTTTCTGATAAAACCTGTTTCTGTGGATTTCTTTAAAGTTTAAATTTTCAAAATTTAAATTTAAGAACTAGATTTCTGAATTTCAAAATTCTACCACAGAATTTTTGTAGTTCAAATTTGCCATTCTGTAGTGCCTTTACTTTATTTTTTTGTTAAGAAAGAGATTCAATACTGTGTATTTTGCCTTTTAAGTTTATGACAATCCTTGAGAAGAAAGAGGTCAAATTAACATTATGAAAATGCATATGGAAACTATTTGTACGACGTACAGATATTATTAAAATCCATGAAAGCCCTTTTTTTGCTTCTTTGGTCGTGATCAGCATTCAATAAGATACTATGTAGTTTTAGATAAATATACCAGATATTTGAATAAACATGCATATTAACTGAATACATGTTGCATAGTGATTCTTCTGGGGTTCTGTTTACTGCTAAAACTTTGTAAGATACTTATTTCTATTAAAATTTTTATGTACACTTTATTCTTCCATATTTAAAAAGTGCAGGCATAATACTTTACTGTCGCTCCTGGCTCTGTTCCCTTAACCCTTCGATAAGTCTCTGAAAGATCGTGAACTGCAGAATGCCTATGGGAAATGTTTAAGATGGTAAAAGCTTTGCTTAGAGTATATTTCAGTTATTCATAATAATATCATAAAATTTAGTGTGCTCCAAGAGCAAGATCAGATACATTATGTTATGATACCATATTTTCTATAAATAAAAGGTAATAAAGATACAGCAACAACTTATTGGATAACATTTGGTTATGGAAGACTGTTGATTAGAGAAATCTAATTCATCTGGTTGAATTCTCATAGCTGCTCTTTAAATGAAGAATTTAGAATTAAGAAAAGTAGATTTGTTATGTGCATTTTCTTCATGCATTTTTCACTCTTGGAGAAAAAGAAGAGATGGATCATTTCTTTAACATTGGAAAAATAATAAGGGTTCAATAATCATTAAAATAATAGATAAGAACAATAGATAATAAAATAATATTTATATTTGAAGTTGAATATTTACAGTTGAATATTTTAAAGTAACAGCTATATTTATTTATTTATATGTATTTAATTATGCTCTATAAAATAATTCAAATTAATCATTAATACATTAATTGCATTTGCATTTCACAATTGTAAGTATATTAAACAATATTGCAATCATTCATAGAATGTTCTCCCTTCGGGAAGAGGCTCTAAGTTGCAAACCATGATAATATGTTTGATGCAACTTTCCTGCTCCACATTTTATCTCCCGTCTAGTAATATTTAAAATAATTCAGACTTTAAAACCTTTGACCATTTGTGTAGATGTTTAAATAGGAGATATATTTGAACATAAAATTAAATGGCCACTTTTATATGTGTTTAAAATTTTTATAGGTTACAGATTAATTTTAGGACAGGTTTGGCAATTTAATGAACTGCCAATAGAAGATTTTAATTTGATAAAATATTTAGCAAGTTAACATATTTAAAATGCTATCACATTGCTATTGTTTTTTGAATATATATTAACCATATGTTCAATACATATGTATAATTATTTTTCTTTGAAAAAAAGCTCTTCAGATCGCTTGCTGTTTTTATTTGAATTGTTTTCTTTTCCCAGTGGTTGTGTGTAAACTCTTTTTAATTTAGCTATAGACAGTCATCATTTTAATATATTAAATTGGTTGCATAGATATTCTCCTGTTTGTTATCTGTTGAATTGTATTTTGTTATCTCTTGTCATCCTAATTTTCTAATTTTTTCAATTCGTCAGTAATTTTATTTGATTTCTGAAGAAAAAATAGAAATAGTAATCATCCAAGTAAAGTTAAATATGCATTTCAAGAGGAAGATTTAATAAAAGTTTGCATTTTCCCTTTTTAAATATTCATTAATTTATTCATTAAATTGAAACTATTTAGTAATTGATACCTTGCTGGATCCAGCAACAACTTCTGATTTTCCTGATGGGAGATTGGACAGGACAAGTGAAAAGTATCTTAGGGACGGGCAGGAATACAAATGTTAGGCCATCAATTAATACATTTAGTGACGGTTTCCCCTTGAGGTTAACTCTATGAGGTACTGCATTCCTAGCAGTAGCTGATTTAACCACAGAATTTGACATTTGTACTAAATAGTGCTTTACAATTTTTTAAAAGAGCACAAAAACTGATTTACTGTCTCAAATTCATATAAATACAGCAGGTTTTATATATTGTTAATGCACAATGAAATGGTAATTGCAGTCAATTTTGCATCTGTTTGTTAATTCTGAAGCAAAAGTCGGGAAAACACAGAACCCAAATTCCTGAAATTCTAAATTGTTTATGCTCAGACTTATCCTTTGAATGGTAGCAACTATGAATGAGGCAGTTTTTCCCTCATTTTGATTTTTTACTAGGAATCAATTGCTGCCCCTTGCCAGAGCTTTCCCAATTCCTGTTCCTTACACTTATTTGGTCAGGAGAATAACAGTGGACCAAAAGTTAAGAACAGAATGCTTACTGACAAATACCAATACCTTTGTACTCATTTTCATTCCCAAAATGAAAAATAAACATCGTGCTCCCTGAAGCATAAAATGTACCTGATTTTGTGTTAAAGAACTTTCTGTTACTAAAATACTCTTACGCATTTTAGAAAGTTACTATTTTTATTAAGCTTTATCTGTACACTTTAATAATAATAATAAATTGATCTCTTAAGATTATTATACTCTCAATGCAATCACTTTCAGAGAGTAGGAACTAAATAATTTTAAAATTCTGTATATCAAAAATTAAAAGTATAAAAAACACAAAACAAGTAAATGACAAGATATCAAAGCATAAAATGTATTTACTACTTACTAGGGGTTGGAAGTTTGAAGGGTTGGGGACACTGGGGTATATCTCTATGAACAATTAAGAAAAATGCTCCAATGTTCCTTGCAACTCAATGCGTAAAATTTTGTACACACCCAGGAAAAGTTTGCTAACAAAATCATGAGTATCAGATTTTTTAAGTCCTATATTTTGCCCTTGTGCCTTCCATTTACTTCTTTGGAGGTAAGATCTTAGGTCACCCATAAACCCTCAATATTCCTAAGTGTCGGTTTTAGTGACTGCCCGCTTACACATATTCAGTGACTCTCAGACCAACACCATTACTTCAGGACTAAGAAATCAACTTGGATTCTTCTAGATGGAAACTTTGCCCTTTTGCAACTGTCTTTCCTCTTTGAAAACAAGTTAAAAGGTACCATTGGCCAGGTTAATTGACTTACAAGTGTGTCTTTTTAATAAGTGTCATAAAGTATGTCAGGCTGCTGAAAGTTGCTTTCAGTGCATTTTTTAAAAACTGTTGTCAACCAGATTAAAGTTTATTGTTCACATGAGCATTGGTTTTCAGGTGGTAATGAAAGACACTGAATTGATTTGCCAGGCGGAAAGAGAATCGGCCGGTGTCCTTTGCTTCGTCTCTTCTGGTGTCTCCTCTGAACTGTTTTACCAGCAGACCGTGTCCGGGTCAGGTCTTCCCATGGCAGAACTGTACCCACAGCCTTTCTGCGTCAACATAGAGACTTCCTGGAGGATGGAGAGAGTAGCAAGGTGAGGAGTGTTATCTAAAGTTGCCTGTCAATTTCAAACTGACCATTTTGCACAAGATGAGTTCTAAACAAATCCCTTTTTGGAGGATGCAAGTCATTTTATGAAGAAACATTTTCCTTTAACTTTAATTGACAGGTGGTCATTGTTTGTTTAAAGCCTGCATAGCAGTTTTTGTCTCATGGTTAAAGCTGACCTTTCCAGTTCCATGTTCCAGGGCTGGACTGTTTTACAATAGGACCTAGAATAAACACACTAAATGCGCATAAACACACTAAAATATTTGATTTTCCCAACTTTTTTTTTGTCCAATTTCAGAAGCACTGAAGCATGGAAAATTGTGTAGTGCTCCAAAAACACCCTTGTCCTTTTCCCAATCAGGTGTAGAGATCGTCTTTCTGGAATCTGCACTATTCACATACTATTAACTGTGATCCTATATATGTAGAGTGTTAGATCGAGCTTTTGCTTTTCCCCTGAGGCTCAATTTGACATAAAATACATCCACAAAAGAGTAACCAGCAGAACTGGCTTGGAGCAGCAGAGGATGAAATGGCTTTTGTGTTCAGTATTAGAACTCTCCAGACTAATAATCTCTTCTTCCACTCCTAACTTCTTTGAGTGAAGAATGGCATAAACAAGCAACAATGGATATTTTCCACTCTAGATATAGTTGGTTTCTGCCATTTTGCCTGAAATTTTATCACCTGGATTCTAATACATTTGTCCTTTGGTTGTCTATTTCCTAACTAGCAAATAAATATCATGAAATCACAGCACCTCTGTGTCTCTGGGTCTTAGCATAATTTAGTCTTTACTCCAAATACTAGATAGAAAACAAACTTTCCCCCCATATGTTAATTGTTCCTGAATCACACTTCTCTGTACAAAATACTGATGTACTCTAATGTGAAGGGTTTGCTCCAACCTTTCATCTCTGCAGGGAGCAAGAGCTGCTGGCAAGAGATGAAATGGGACAGTGGGAAGGGTGATGGGTCACACACAAGTGGCAGATTCCAGAGAAAGAGTGACAAATTTGCAATGTTTCTTGGGAAAACAGTAGCTTCTGAGCAGTTCTCAGGTCACTGAAAGGGTAGGGGTTAAGAAGCAGACAGCCAAATTGAAATGTTGTACATGGAAAAATCACAGAAAGCGTAATCATGATCAAAGTTTGGGAAAAGAGCTTTGAGACTCTTAGAAAAAGGAAAAAAATATAGGAAAAGGCAGTAGTAGAATCTATTATGCCTCTTCATTATTGTTTTCTGGAGAGAAAACAATTTTGAAGTTCATTTAGGATAGTGCCACATATTCAGAGGTAGCAACTTTGAATGCATTGAAAATAGTAATTAAAAATAAAAAAAAAAAAAAAAACGTGGTCCTGTGTGGAAATGTGGGATATTGGGAGAAAAGCTTGAAAGTAAAAGGAGATAAATGTCCTCTGGCCTGCTTTGTTGTGTTCAAATGTTATATTCATGATATCCTATCATGGATACTACTATAAAATTATAAATCATGATGACTAAAATTTAAGACAAAATGGGAAAAAAAGACACTTGTATAATTCCATATTTGGCTTTATTCCATATAGCTGTGTCCCATGCATATGGATCTGTGTCTGCATCTAAATGTGTGTGGTGTTCAGCTGCAGTGGGAGATGTCTGAGCTGCTGAGCATACAACGTCTGGGATGTCATATATTCTGATCCTGGTACATGATGGGACAAACACATAGGCTCCTTGTCCACTGTCCATTTACATGTATTGTATAGTCTGAAAATTATGTTATAAGTATACACATTTCCCTTGGCAGGAAAGTTTTTCCCCTTTAGCCAGATAAGAGTGTAGGTAAACATGTTAAGCACACACACTGTGGGACCAGAGCAATAGCGTAGAGTGTAGGGCATTTGCCTTGAACACGGCCGACCCAGGTTCAATTGCCGGCATCCCATATGGTTTGCTGAGTAGGAGCAGGAGTAAGTCCTGGGTGCAGAGCCAGGAATGAACCCTGAACATTGCTGAGTGACCCAAAAAAGAAAAAAAATAAATACATGCATAAATAAATTTTTTTAGAAAAGGAAACAACCTTTGCAGAAGCACACTTTCTATTTTAATTCCCTTTTCCATCCTACCTGATTAGGATTAAGCACATACCCTGTTTTAATTGTTGTACCTGACTGGCTGACAGAGTCCACAACTTAGTTTCTGTTTGTTTAAATATCCCTGATCCACCTAATATAGTGGAGGCGGTTCCCCCAACTGGTTCCTGGAGGGCTTCTTTGTAGGAGCTCTACTAGACCTTCTTTCTGGGTCTTCTACTCATTCAGAAGTGGTTTATAGAGGCTTCTTTGTGGGTGCTCTACTCACTCAGAATCTGACCTCACCAGTGACATCAGCATCTCTCACCAGTGACTTCAACATAAGCAGTAAGGAAAAACACATAGGGTATAATGATTCTTCTGACTTAGATCTTCATGGAATAGTCCTTGAGTCCCTGGCTTTAGACTAAAATAAGAGCTGCCTGTAGGCTTTTAAAGTGTTTTTGTTTCTATGTATTTATTATTATTCTTATATTGAAAATATTTTTAAGGAAAGTCATAAAATCAACATTACTGTTCACAAAATCCTCTGTCTGCATTATTTAAAATGTAATCACAGTGAGCTACACAGTTGCAAAGTTATTCATGATTGTGCTTCAGACATATAATGCTCCAGTACCAGTAACTTTACCAGTGTGGATTTCCCACCACAAATGCCACCCCTTTCACAAGTCCGTTAACATAATGCACCATATCAATAAAGGAAAAAAAAAATAAAACCACATAAACATATCAATGGATGCAAAGAAGGCATTTGAGAAGATCCAGCCCCCCATTCATGATCAAAACTCTCAACATAATGGGAGTTGAAGAAACTTTCCTCAATATAGTCAAAGCCATCTACCAGTAGACCACTGAAAGCATTATGCTCAAATTGAAAAAACTAAAAAAGTCTTTCCTCTAAGATCAGGCACAAGACAAGGTTGCCCACTCTTGACACTTCTATCCAATATAGTACTGGAAGTTCTTACCATAGCAGTTTGCAGGAAAAATATATCAAGGGCATCCAGAAAGGGGAAAATGAATTCAAGCTCTGACTATTTGCATACGACATGTTACTGATGCAGGTGGACACCACGGGTGGCTTATGTGAGGCCAGAAGGGGAGAGAGATGGTCGCTTTCTCTCCAGCCTCCTCTGCAGCCCAGGACACACTGGCAGGCTTAGGACTGATAAAGTCTGAGATGAGCCCCCGGAGGGAGTGGGTCTAAGCCCCACCAGATGGCCATCAAGCCACACCTGATGTCCACTTGATCTCTAGGCACAGGAGTTGATCCCCACCACCCGAGATTTCTCGGGGAGCCATGGACTCAGGCTGGAGTGAGGAATTCTCTTTGCAGGAAAGGAAGTTCAGTCCTGGGCCTTCCCAGGGTTTCATCAGGGTTCTCGTCTTCCTCACAGAAAAAGAATTTTCAGGAGTCAACGAGCAGTGAAATAAAACTGGTTTTATTAAGGAGGTTTTAGGATAGGGAAGGAGTAGGGAGAGGGGGAGAGAGAGAGAGAGAGAGAGAGAGAGAGAGAGAGAGAGTAACGCTCAAGGGAGAATGTGGGCTATTCCAGAGGTGGAGAGCCCCAACTGATTTCCAAGGGGTTTTTATCCCCTTAGGTTGGAATGCTTTGGAATCTTCTGCTGGGCCATCAAAGTTGATGGGATGTTAAGGACTGTGGGGGGGTGGAGGGAGGAGGAAGGAGGTGGATCCAGCTTCCTCAGGGTCTATTGTTAAGTCTTCATTCCTGGTTCCAAAAGGTGATAGCCTAGGGGCAACAGTTCATTGCCTTGCAGGCACCCCCACCATCTGCCTGCCTACATCATTACTAAGAGAATGCTGAAGACTCTATCAAAAAGCTCCAAGAAACAATAATCATAGAGTGGCAGGTGACGAAATCAATACCCAAAAGTCCATGGCTTTACTATAAGCAAATAATGAAAAGAAAAAGATCTTTAGAAAGAAAAAGCCAGTTCACAATCATGCATCATAAAATCAATGATGATTTTTGAATCAGCTTGACAAATGAGCTAAAGGACCTGCATAAAGAAAAATATAAAATGCTAATTCAAGAAATAAAAGAGGATGAGGAAATGGGGACACATCCTTTGGTCATAAATTTGGAGAATTAGTATAGTCAAAATTGCAATACTTAAAAGAATTCTATAGGTTCAATGTCAAAATGGCAATATTCAAAGAACTATATAGATTCAATGTGGTCCTTATAAGGATATCCATGACATTTTTCAAAGAAATAAACCAAACACTATTTAAATATATATGGAACAATAAACCAACACAGATAGTCAAAACAGTCCTTGGGGAAAAGAAGATGGGGAAGCATCACCTTCCCCAACTTCAAACTGTACTAGAAAGCAGTAGTAATTAAAACAGCATGATATTGGAATAAAGACAGACCTGCAAAAAATGGAATAGAACTGAATATCCTGACACAAAACCTCAAAAATATGATTACTTAATCTTTGATAGAGGAATAAGAAATATGAAATGGAACAAGGAAATCCTTTTCAACAAGTGGTGCTGGGAAAACTGGTCAGCTACATGTAATAAAAGGAACTCAGACCACTTTTTAATCCCCTGCACAAAAGTCCAATCAAAATGGATTAACAGCCTCAATATTATACATGAATTCATTAGGTACATGGATGAAAATGTAGGCAAAACCCTCCATGACATTGAAACTAAATACATCTTCAAAGATGAATCAATACTGACCAAGCAAATGGAAGCAAAGTAAACAAATGAAACTAAATAAACTACCTGAAACTAAATGAACTACAGGAAGCTAAGACGTTTTTTCACTTCAAAAAAAACATGATGTCTAAGATACAAAGACAATCTACTATATAAAAAATATTTGCCCAATGCCTATCTGATAAAGTGTTAGTATAAAAGTTTTATAAGACATTGGTAGTGATAGATAGCATCCCTTAAAGTTTTACCCTACCTATATGGATATGACAGTTGGAAAACTGTTGGACAGTTGAAATCAGGATTCTGACCCTTGCCTGAGACTATAAATGGGGGGCCCCAGGAGAACTTCCAGGTCTTCCACACAGAGAGAGCAGAGACTCCTGGTGCCTGGACCATAAGGTCAGCACCTGGGTCATGGGGGTTCCTGATCCCTGGCCCAGATACCAGCACGGGGAGGGGGAGCAGCTCCTTGTGCCTCGGCCCAAGGGCCATCAGCCTCACCAGAGTCACAATGACTGGTACCTGAGCCTGTGGGCTAGCACAAGGCTGCAGGGCTACTTGGCAAGAGGTCAACAGGAACAAAGAGAGAAGCTAACAAATAGAGAAAGGGACTCAGAGAAAAGGGATGCAGAAGCAATAGAATAAAATGATGAAACTTAGGGAAACAGACATAGGGCCATAGATAAATGCTGTCACTCCTCCTCCTTTCCTTTTATTTGTAAGTCCTAACAGGTAGAACTTTGCAAAAAAAAAAATCCAGCCCTATCAAAAAATTGGGGAAAGAAAATGACGAGAACCTTCCTCAAGAAGAAAAAATTCAAAAGGCACGTGAACAAATGCTTTGCATTACAAATCATCAGGTAATCTAAATAAAAACAAAAAATGAGATGTCCTCTCACACCACAGAGACTGCCATACATACAATAGAACAAGTAAAACCAATGATGATACAGACACAGGTAGAAAGAGATTGCCCTTTACTGTGGCTGGAAATGCTGACTGGTCCAGCCTTTTTGGAAAACAATATGGACGTTCCTCAATGAAACAGAAATTAAGCTTCCATTTGACCCTGCAATACCACTTCTTGGATTACATCCTGGGAACCCAAAGCACACAGCAAAAATGTTATCTACACTTCTATGTTCATTGCAGCAATATTCACAATAGCTAGAATCTGGACGCAACTGTAGTGTCTGAGAACAGATACCTGGATAATGAAGCTATGGTGTGTCTACACAGTGGAATACTACTCACTTTTGGGAAATATGAAGTCATAAAATTTGCTTATAAATGGACAGACATGGGGAGTATCATGTTGGGTGAAATGAGTCAGAAGGAGTGGGACAGGTATAGAATGCCTACATCCATTTGTGGGATATAAGTATATATGTATATCATATGAGGCTAATATCCAAGGCCAGGTAAAGCAGCTGCCAAGAGGACTGTCAGACTGTTGATAAAGCCTTAAATGAACACAGTGTTCTCAACGCAACCACTAGTGTTGCGTGCCTTCCTGGTATTAGCACTCATATATCTCCTGTGTTCTACCCTACCTACTCAGTCGGTTAGCTCTAAATCCAGTCCCTTATTTCTCATCTAAATTCTACCCTCCAACTTTCCGAGTCAAAGTCAATACCAGTTTCTCAACTACTTAGAATTAAGCCTTTTTAATGTTGATTCTTGGTTAAAAGCCACCGATGTGTTTATTTGTTTCTTCACTTTACTTTTGTTTCTTCCCTTGGAAGAAACAAGAGGCCCTCCCACTGGCCCTCTCCAATCCACATCCTCAAAAGGACTATAACGATTTCTGACAAGAGCAGGTTTTCTAGGTATCTCTTTATTTTTTATTCCTCATATTAAGGAACACCATTGTATAAAAAAAAGCCTAACATTTTGCTGCTACTTTGATACTTTCTCTACTTACTCCTTTTACTTTCATTGGTTTAAAAAAAACTGGGCTGAAAAAAGACTGATGCTTCCATCCATGGAGTAAGGCTTCATGGCTTAGAAATCACTTAATACTTTAAATACATTAATCTTTTTTAATTTTGGTGGCACTCATGTTCTGCTTCATATTATTGCTCTGGTTCTGGATTGGACCAGAGCATGGATGGGATTATCTAAGGAAGGAACAGTGATGAGCTAAATTTCAGGAGGCGTTTTTGAAGCAGATTCCTTAGGACAGTAAAGAAAGAGAA
>JAJIBD010004278.1:0-65000 GCA_021461705.1 Cryptotis parvus | reverse complement strand
AAACAACCATTGTTTCTTTTCCCAGTGTTTCTTGTTTCTCTTATAGATTCCAGCTCTTGCTATTGTCATTCATTCTTGTTGTTGCTAGGGTAAACGACTTGATTTTTGATATGGTAAATGGCTTGTAGGTATGAGACTGAAGACCCTATATCCTTGCTGACTGTCAGCCAGGGCTCCTAACAGCCACGGGGAACTGTTCTCAGATACCACTCACAAACATGATATATTAGCATCTTCCATAAGGATACATAGACATGAAGAATAAATACATACATAAATTAGATCATACAATAAGCTAAAACTTTTGTGTGTCTTCGTTTTCTTAAAAATCTGCTTATTACTATCCACTTACTACTACTGGGTTGATAGTTCTATTCTACCACTGACATTTGAATGTTTATCTTGGAGTTATTAAAAATATTATGACTGTGAACATTCTGCTACAGGTATATCGTTAACATGAAAACAATTTCTGGGTTAGATTTCCTGGCATTCAATATTAAAGTATTGCATGTATTCTGAGGCTAGTCTTTTCTCATCTAATTTGGTTGCCTTTTGAATAGTCAAAAAGAAAAAAAGGCCGCACTAACTTTCATCAAAGTGTTTGTGATGGGAAGAGGGTTTAATTATCTCACTAACATGAATGTATGAATTTTTCTATGCAACAGGAATTAGCATGTGTTATTTAACTCTTACCAGTTAAATGTGATATATTTTTCCTTTCTGCAAAAATCCTTAAGTTTACATGACTATTGTTGAGATTGTTCTACTTTTTATTATTTATTTATGGTAAAAATAAATGGCATATGGGGCCATAGTGATAGTCCAGTGGATAGGGCCTTTGTCTTGCAAGCAGCCGACCTGGATTCAATCCTCAGCATCCCATATGGTCCCCAAGCACCGCCAGGAGTAGTTCCTGAGTGCAGAGCCAGGACTTACCCCTGAGCATCTCTGGGTGGACCCAAAAAGGAAAAAAAAAGGCATATGTACCTTTAAGTTGACCTTAAAGAAGTGAATTACATTTCTGAGTTACTATTTCTCCATCTATACCAAGGAACATTTATTAGAATATATTATCATCAGCCATGGGCCCTAGACATTTTCAAGTTGTTTCTTTACATAAAAGATCTGACTCTTCTCTCAATAAGATCCTGATTGGCTTTTATCTGCCTTGGTTGCTACTGAACATAAGGTAAATGGAATTATTCTCATAGAACACTTTCTTACGGTTTCTAAGAGATTCCATACTACATGCTCTATCTTAATAAAGGTAATTTGCATTTCTTTTAAATGAATGCTTATTCCTTTGATTAGTTCATCACAGCTCTGGACAAATTAAAAGCTTTTCATCCTTTCTACATCTCTGCTCTGAGCTTCATGCCAATGGTCTGGGATCACTCATCGTTTCCACATCTATCATTTATTTTAATCTGGGCCATATTTTCACAGTAGGTAGGACTGTGTACATTTGCTTCTTAAAACCTCCTCCTCTTTCTTATCCATTTGATCCTAATCAATCCATGCCCACGTGTACTGGATATATCTTCCCTGTAGTTTCACAGCCTGTCCGTCACTTGTCATAAACAAACTAACCCGTCAACCTCAAAAGTCCTGACTGCTGAGTGGCTTCTTTGACAGTATCTGAGTTTCCCTGAGGGGCTTTCACTCTACAGAAGTCTTAAAATATCTACACTGACCTTTGCAGGTCTGTCCTGCAACCTCATGTAGATGCTGTTTCGCTGAAGCATAACTAGTCATGAATGCAGCAGTGAAATAAGGGGCAGAGAAGTGACTGTAACAAGACCTTCCCTTTACAAAGACAGAAGAAAAAAATCTTTCTAGCAAACAGAGTTTAGTCAATATTTGGATGGCAATTAAACTACTTTTGAAAAATTCATAGCAATATCTATGTGAAAGTAAGACATAATAATTTTGAACAATGAGTTACTTTTAATATTTAATAAGTTTAATGTTTATTAATTTTAATTTAATAGTTTCCACATGATACTAATTTTTAAAAACCAGTCAAGAATGTTAAGTTCTAGAATGAATATGCCATACTTACGGTAGAATTTTGTTTGAAGAGACACGTTTTGAGAGGTCAAGGTAAATCCTAGAATATTTTCAGGTGACAGCCTGAAAACTATCACAGACAGGATGATTATGGGGTTAGAAGTGTTTTGATGGAGAAAGAGAAGTATATGAATCCTTCAGAATACATAAAGGTCTCATTTGAAAGAAAAAGTAGATTTGTTTCAAAGAAAATATTTCTTACTTTATTTACTAGATAACTGCCTTGGAGTCATTCACAATCACGTAGTGTGTACCAAACACAGATCTACAGGCTTGAATTATTTCAGGAAAAAACAAACATGCTATTAATACTTGCATTTTATCAAAAAAGATGCATAAGATAACAATGACTATACTAAAAGAAAAATGTTATGCTTGATATATATTATTTAAAAAAAGTGAAAAGTCAGAAAACCTTTTAAAAATAGGGTAAGAAGGATATCAGTTTCCTGGAGCAGTAGGCTGTGAGTAAAGTCAAAGAGCAGTATGCACACAGGTCTGAGGCGAGAGGGATGAACATAGAAGAGAGCAGTCACATGAAGTAACACTGCAGATGGCATGTTTAGAAACAGTAGAGTTCTGTGTGTGCGGAAGAACAGTGGGAGAAGATGAGAATGAGTAAATGATAGGAATTCTAAGCACATGTGCAGCAAGTAAACATGAATTTCTTGGAGTCTGCTCATGTTTGACAATGACATTGAGGGTGGCACTTCATTCAGTCTAAAATGCAAGATAACATTCATCTCAGACAGACATGCAAGATAATGGGCTACCAGTGGTAAGCTTTTGCCGTATTTTGAAGAAGGGTGCCAGTATTCTGAGTGACTAGGCACTGTGCTCAGGGTAGGTGTGTTTGTTAGATGGAGATGAAAGATGGCAATGGAGATAGCAGAGTACAAGTTTTAGAATAAGGAAAAGTTGGAAGAACACATTGAGACCTAAAACACTGCTAAAAAAAAAGCAAACTGCTACACTATATTTTAAATGTATGAATAACAGTAAAACATGAACAGTTTCCCTCAGGGAGATCATATATACTAGAAGAGAAAATCAATAATTTTAATGCAATGCGATAATGGAATGAAAAATATGCCAGAAAGCATCAAATGAGCAAATACTATTTTTTATTCACTGTAGAAGCATGGGCATTTTAATAAATAGCTGAATCTCAGTTTTCTCATTTGTGAAATGTAAAAAATAACATTTTTTATAGGAAACACACATTTTTAAGAATTAGCACAATGTAGACAGTTCTGAACTCACTCTCTCTTTGCTGACTTTTCCTTCTAGTTTTGATTTTTACATCGATTCAGAACAGGTCCACTGTGCGTATTTCCCTATATGTTTTTCTCAGGAAACAATATTGTTGCCATACCTATGAATCAGGGATAGTAGATTAGAGCCTAGCTATACTCCCTTCATGCCTCAATGGTACTTTGTGGCAAAATCTGTTTTGTTTTTGCATAGATGAAGTAAAACAGGAGGGCTTATTGAAGGGAAAGAGTTCCTGCCCATTAGACTTAAGAACTCAATAATTCAAATGTAGCAGGTGAGTTTTAAACCCTGAACATTCGTCATATTGATTTAACTTAAGTTTCAGTTTCTCTGAGATTGTCCACACACCCCAAAATACGGGTCCTGTTGAGACTTTGGAGGGAACCAGGGCAGACTTTGTGAAACCAAGCAAAATGGAACCAGGACAAGCTTCGTGTCACCCTTGCAATATCTTGTGGTTTGAGTGAGCCCAAGAACTCATCTTTACTTCCCCAAGACCAGTAGAAGGACCCTTTGAGATTACATTACTAAGCCTGCAGTTGAAATGTATAACCAAATGTTTCCTGGGAAAGGCTACCCTGCTCTAAATCTAGTCTAGGTTAAACGTCTATACCCCAGATTTCCCTGCATCTATACAAAGTAACAACCACTTCTAAGACTTGGCTGCTCAAGCCCTTCTCAAATGTCTGGCTTTGTTGCAGTCCACCACTCCCACAGGCACATTTCTAACTTGTTCACTTTGCTATTGGACCCTTTTCATGCAGATTCTCTATCTCTTTGATACAGGTAAAATGTAGCTTCCTTCCTGATAGTCTCACTCGGTTGAAACCAATTTATAATGATACAGCTCTTTTTCTGAGTTCCTCAAACAGAAGAGTTTCTACCAGTTTAATTAATTTGAAATGAAAGGAAAAAAAATCACAAAATTTTATGTTTTCTTAGGAATTTACTTTCATGGGAATGAGGAGATAATTGTAATGTCTGAAAGCTAGACCTAGAGTGCCAATACTCTAGGTTTGATTCCTGGCACTGCACAACACCCAAATAGCTCTCATGTCAGTCTGCTCAGCCCAAGCAGGGTGGAGATGGAGCAATATTATTTCTGAAAAAGAATCTTGGGTCCCTGAGATTGAAAGATAGCAAATATACAAATAATTAACTTTCAGACACTTCCCTTTCTTGGTAATTCTCTCAAGATATCACACATTCACCAATATCATTTGCATAAGCTTTGTACCCCCTAGGTAGTATGGCCTTAGGGGCAACTGTCATTAAGATGTCATACATCTACCATGTAGATGCCACACAGGTGGTTTTCTACTTTCCATTTACTGGGTACTTTTAATACATTTGCCGAAGTTAAATAAATCAATGTCAGCATTTACATTCCATTGTAGCATCCAGACTAGATGGTGAAAAGAAGTTGTGGATCCTTTAGGATAAAGACCAAATCCTCCCCTGTTTCTGTGCCCTACTTGAGTACACTATTATAGTAAGGAACTTGAATCTTTGCTAGAAAACAAATGTGACCAGGTGATTCACACAGCCTCCTTCATCAATCAGCATCCAATCATTTTCTGGAACCTTGTTTGGTATTTCAGATGTTTGGATCTTCCAAGTAACTTACCAGGACTTATCCTCACATCTGAACATTGTAATGGAGGTGTGCAGTTTCCTCTCTCTTCACTACCCCAGGATAGCAGACTGGTGTATATTCAGTTATTATGGGACAGTGTCAACCTTCATCAGGAGCCAGGAGAACCTCTGTATATTTCATGTAGAAATTTTATTCAGATAGTTTTGCTATATACTGAACAACATTTCAGCTCATCAGAGCTCCACCCAAGATAAAAGCTGATCTCTCCCCATTGCGGTTCATCAGTAAATGTATGAGATGAGAGCATACTACTGAGAGTACCACATGCACAGCAGAGCCTGGCAAGCTAATGTGTTGCATTTGATATGCCAGTAACAATTATAGACCTCATTCCCATGACCTGAATGAAAGGTTTGAGGTTCTTCGTGTTCCTGGAGCAAGCAGATGCCCTTGGGCTACACTAGCATGTGACAGGAAGTATGGAGATGTTACTGGGAGGACAAGTGATGCAAGTGATTAGATGGTCTCAAACCATTGATATCTCTTTTGAGATCTTATCTACCTTACTTGATTTCACTAACCTTAAAAAAGTCTCAATTTGATATACCATCAATAGTGAATTGATATTTCTTAAATGATTTTGCCTAACATGAACACCCTGAAAGTAAATATTATTTAAAGGTATGAAATGCATCCTCATGTTTAAGGAAAATTAAAGATAAATTAAAGTGACATGAGTATTTTTCATCACCAAATGAGACTTGGTTTGAAGGCACCTCATTATACATTAAATTCTATTCAATTGCAGCTACATTATTAATTGCCACCAACAAAAGTTTCAAAGAGGAGAAGTGTCCAGGGTTCAGTTCTGTTATTCATGTAACTGGTTCAAAATGAGTTGATTCTTCCTCTAGATAAGAAATCCCCTGTCCTGAGAGCACATTATACTTTTGCTTGTATGTTAAGCACATCCAAGGCTAGCGTTTTCTATAAAAGCTGAAGAATTCCTTGACTTTCCTTCTACTAGATCCATCTGCTAGTTTCCCAGCTTCAACAGGTGTAGACACTGAGTATTTTACTAAATATCCTTTTCCATGAGTTTTAATTTTTAAATATCATACTCCAAACATGAAAGCCATGTTTCTGACATGCCTACTCCAATGACAGGATCAGGGTCTGTTGTAAAGTGCATTCTACTCTCAGGTTTCCCACTTCCTATCTATTCTAAGCATATTCTATATCAGTTCTAAAATATTAAGTTTCCATGGTAGATTTTAGAAATTCCACAGAAATCCAATAGTCTAATAGCATTTGTCTTCTGGGTGTAGGTTAGCAGATTTCTTTCTCTTTTTCTCTCCCTTCCTTTTTCCTTTTGCTTATAGCAACAAAACACTAACTGATACAGAGCAATGAGGGATGACATTTTAATTATGACCTCCACAAGCCTTGGGCCTAGGGGGCAATGTGTAAATGTTTATTTAATGAGTGAATGAATAAAATTTATTTTAGTGTAAGGAAATTTGAACCAACATAAATGAGCATCAGGGACTGAGCTGAAAATGGACTCTGCCTTCCCCTTATTTGTTTTTAAAACACTTTCTCTCCTCCCTGTCAGTTTTCTGCCTTGGTTTCTGATTTTCAGTTGTAATTTGCTGTAAAGATAATACTGCCATGTTTCTTTGAACTGAAACTATCTGGCAATTTATGACCAAATTTAAGTTTGGCATAACAGGCATAATGTTCAGCTTTCCATCTGTATTCTGTGCTTGGCAAAAACCCAGAGAAACTTGGGATTTTATGCTCCTGAATTTTATAAACCAGTAAACACAAAGGTATTGGGATTGTATATCTTAGCATGAACATTTTATTTTGTGCATAAGAAATATCAAATTGGACCGTGATGCAGGCAGCTAAGGGATTTGTGTTGCTTCCCTCTTTAGAAATATTCTTATTTAAGAAACAATGTCTGTGGAAAATGATGATAAAACAAAAAAAAAAGAAATTTGCTTTGTTCACAGCTGTGAGATTGTCAAGTACTATCTGCAAATATCAGATCCTGTTATCTTTACAGTGACTCACAATGGTCAAGGTTTGACTTATCGTTCCATTTTGTGAAGAAGTTCATGACCAGAATGCAAGATTTCCTTTTTGCTGACCACTTGATGCAAGTCTTTATCACACTTGGATTCCTTTATACATTCACCCAACCCGACAGACATGTGTTTAGTTGTATACTTTATCACTACCATCTGCCAAGCATGTTATAAACTGGGAAAGTGCTGAGAACAAAAGAGATGGTGTCTTTGGTCTTGATCTAAAGTAGGACGAAGAGCATAGGATGGAGCATTTGCTAATATATGAAGATTTTGTCAAACTTTTTGGAACTTCTCTTTTCACTGTTCCAGATAGCACTTGATTGATGATAGTTCTGATTTTGATTATAATAAAAGCAATCATGATAGACAGAAGTTCCTCATTGTTGCACTTCTTTCCTGAGCACTAAATGCTCTGATAGCATGCTCTCCAGCCTCCATATTTCTAAAATTTCTAAAAATAAATGACTTCCTAAAGATTCTGGTAACATGGTCAATAATAATATTTTTATTTATCACCCCTCCCACCAAATCCAAGTCCATAGCAGGGCAAGTTCTCCTTCTGTAATCTGAAGGAGAAAGACTTACCCTTACTTAACCTCTGAGATCCAATTATCACTGCCCAGTGTGAGGTTAAGAGACAACCTTGAGTGGAGAAATATTGAATCAGTAGCGAGATTGCAATAAATATGCAAATCTTTCCTTTCAGAAGCTTTATTTCAGGCCATCTAATAATGTATCCATATTTCTTCATGTTATTATTCTCCCTGCTGCAAGGGGAGGAGGCTGCTGCGTGGCAGAGCTGTTCTGCCTTCCCACCTGTTTACATTTACTATACGGCTGCCTAGGGAACCCTGCAGAAAATGCTTGTGCGAGCCATTTAGTTGACTACATGTCAAAAAGTAATTTGAATCAAAGAGTCACTAACTTAATTGATGGTGATGGCTCCATCCAAAAAACAACCAAAGAAATTGATGTTGTGCAAATTGCACATATATTGCTCTTGAATTTGTGAGCATATTCTTGTTTGCCTTGACAGGATTCAAATTATCTTTCGGACAGCTCGACACATTACTTAAGATGTGCCTGTATGTGAATTTTAGCTGCTAACGGGGGCAATAACAACCTTCCTGTGAAATTAATTCCCATGACTTCAACTTCATCTTGTTTTTTTCTTTTAGTCATTCTCGGCACATATACCTTCTATTCCCTTACAATTTGTGTTTTAACCTCTAAGTCATTCTAGTCATCATGGAATACAGGCCTATTGTCTTGGCAGACCCCACAGGGACCTAATTTTTTAAGCAGCAAAGTCTGATGCATCATAGTCAATGAAATAATTTTAACAAAAATCTTTAGATGATATTTCCTTCACTGCTACTGAGGTGTAGTTTTGAATTATCATTGCATCTTTTTTGAGGACTGAGCAGTGAAGACTTTATTAATTTCCAAATCATGTTTCATATATTGAGAGAATTTAAGTATTTATCATCCTAGTAGTTAGCACCCTAGAGTGGTGAGGGAGGAGAATGAAGGATGGCCATAAAAATGCAGACCACAACATTTGAAGTTGCCTGCAAGAAGATAAAAGGTTTTCAACAATAATCCTCATCAAAGATGCTTTCTTGGACATTTCCAGTGGGAGACAATACTAGCAGACAATGCGGCAGAACGAAGAGAGGGGTAAAAACACAATGATGGGGTCAATGGGATAAAGACACATTAGATAAACTTGACTCTAAAAAAAGCTCTTGAGATGAGCCAGACTGCTTATCTTCAGTCAAGGTCATTATTAGCGATTAGAGAGATTCCAGCATTTTTGACAGTGTTGAGGGAAAAGGGTATTTGTAAGATCAGCAGGAATAATGGGCACCATCTACTGTGCTTGAACTACGTCTCTTCTGTGGTGATCACTCCACAGAATCCCACGTTTTTATGAACTTTACGTTGAAAATCAAGGCATTAAGTTTGTGTTAAATAAAAGTAGAATAAATAATAGCTTATACAAACTAACTGGTCTACAGGGTGACCAGATTACTGTGCATCTGTGAGTATTTATTTGGATAGAAGAATAGAAAGATCTGTACTTGATGTGTGAATTCATCATAAAATCTTCTGAGCCCAAATGGATAAAAAGCTAAGGAAGAGAAAATTTTCTATCCCTTATATGCTAGAATGTCTAGCCCTTACCAGTCCCCACAGGCAAGTAGGTCCACCAATGCATTTTTTTGTTAACTGACCCTTGTCCATAGACTGATTTTATCACCAGATTCCATGTTTCTCCAAATGCCGGAAGCACATCGTTAGTTTCCTTAGAAAACATTAAAAATGATATGTATTCATATGTAATTCATAAAATAAATCACTCGGATATACATATATATATATATAACTACATATATTTATAAAACTATTGAACAAAGACAGACAGAAACAGAGAGAGACAGATATAGATATCCTATTCTTTGTTGGTGAACTCTGACAGAATTTCTTAATAAATGGGGTACTTAAAGAACACCTCTAATAGGTTCAATATATTTTAGCAACAGAACTCTGTCATAGAAAAGTCAAGTACTTCTCTACATTCAAAATTAATGTTGCTTTTGATTCCCATCAGAGCAAGTCAAGGAAGTGTTATTTACTGGCTTAATGTAACTTTATGTATTTCCTTATTTTTTCTTTAAGAAAATTACCCTAATTTCAGTGGGGGTGGGCAGCACATTTAGAGAGACCTAGTCATCTCTGATTGCTATTACAGTGGTGTTGTTTCTAAGGCATATAAAAATATCTGCTGATGGTTGTTTTTTATTGAAACAAATTACAAGGTTGTTCACAACTGGGTTTTAGTCATACTTTACTGTGTCAAACTTCTAATGAAATAAATTCCAGTACAATACTCAACCTCAACATTAAGTAATTTAGCCTCTGTACTCTTTTAAACTTTGCAAAATGAAATTTAAACTCACCCTCAAATATCAAAACTGGAGAATGTTATTCATTGATCCAAATGGCGAATGCTTTTTCTGTTTTTCCCATGAATGAATAGTATAGCTTTTAAATTTGGAAATTTGATAACAGTGTCATGATTTGGGATTTAATTGACTATATTCTGGTACTACTCCATTCACAAGGACAGTCCCACTGTTTTTAATATACCAAAGATACATCATCTATAAATTCTTTGGTCCTCTAATTATCATCTCTTTCACAATTGAACTTACTGCAGGAATAGGTCCCTTTATCTTAGTTTGTTATTTGCTTCATACCATAGCCAGCTGACTCTGATCCATTAGTCTATATACCACAGTTGCTTATAATGATAACATGAGTAATTCCTTTTCCAAGTCATTTCTACACCAATTCCCAGTGGGGTTGCAGGCCCTTTACACTTTATTTCAGGTGGATCTGTGCACAGCTCTCTAGCCTCAGGGGCACAATCTGGCTAGAACTGAATCATGATAAATTCTCTTATTAGAAAAGACAAAGTAATTTTGTCGTTTCATCATTTCTTTGTTTCATGTGGCCATTTAACAAGTACTTTTCAAACTTTAATGTGCATATGAATCATTTAGGATTTTGTTTAAATGCAAATTTTTATTCAGTGAATCTGGGATGGGGTCAAAGACGCTAAAAAAGTTTTTAAATGATGGCAGTGCTACTAGTCTGTGAACTACCAGTTTCATAAACTATCCATTATTGATTAAAATGATTTTCAACCATCTCTCACTTATTCTATTCTCCATTTATTACATGCCCCTCAAAACCCTGATATCATGATGGTGAGATAATAAAAACTAAAAGACGTTTTCCTTTACATAAAGATCACTTAGATGTGTCTATTTTCATTATGTTTTGATTTGTTCCTATTCAATTGTGCCAACGTAATGAATATAGGTTATTGTCCTCCTCCATGAATATTATACTAACCTTGGTTGCAACATGCTAAAGGAAGTACTTAACAAACATTTATATAGCAAAGTCATTCTTTTTAAGCATGGAATGACATTTAAGTGCATGAAAACGATCTAGTGAAAAAGTACCAAGTTAGAAGTTATATGCATGCGGGAGTTGAATTAATTTGCATGATTTTATTGTTTCCCATCTGCAGGTCCACCCTGGCCTGGACAAGTCGTGTTAGCCCTTCTGCCTTATCTGAAGCAAGTTACCTGGTATCCCGAGCTGCAGTATTGCATGTTGTCTCCCCATCTGCCTGTTCTGACCATAGATGTGTGACCCCCTAGGTCATTGTTTCAGCCCTTAGATCCTCCCTTCTTTCTGAACCTTCCTTGGAAATTGCATCCTTTATCCTGCCTGCCAACTCTCATTCAGCCTCTCACTGTGTTGTACACCTGTTCAGAGTAGAATGGGATAGTTTAGAGCTGGGGACAGACGATTTAAAAGCAAAGGGGCTTAAAGAGAAATGACCATGTCCAATAAGTAGCAAACCGTAGGCTTTGTGTGACTTTGCACTAAGCAGCCTCACAGTTACACCAAACAAACTGAAAGTGTCTGCTTTAGAAATTTCTCCTTTCATTTCCTAGTAAATGTTGATGGGAAAAAAATGAAATCCATTGTACCTTTTCTCTTTCAAGTGATATCTTCCAAGCACGATTTGCTGTTTTGCTGGTTTTGCTGGCAGTGAAAAATGCCAAGCACAGATCTAGTCTGTGCACTTTTGAGGCAAAAGTCACCTTTTGCTGGTCTGGAACAACACTGGCACAAAGCGAAACCTACCTTTTCTGCCTCTGTCAGCAGGTGAGGGCTGCAAAGAAATAGGAAAGGTTTGCATAAGAAAGTGTCAAATGTTAATCCATTTTTATAACTATCCATGGCCCTAATCTTTTTATAAGCTTTGAAATATTGAGATTCTTCTTCACTTACTTATTTCACCTTCCTTACAAAATGATAGTATCCTAGAAGCAAAGAATTAACTGAAGTCACAATGAAAGTGACACATTCCCAGGTTACATTTTTCAGGTTAGGAAGATAGTGGTGTAGAATTAGGAATCCAGAGGAGTAACGGAGGATGGACTCTGGTGCTTTGGAACCTAGGGAGGGGTCCAAGGTCTTAGGCTCTATACAATTGGACATTAGATTAATTCTAAAACATTTTCCCAGTATAATTAACATTTCCTCTTGAAATAAACCCTGAAGGTTGTCTCTTATCTGAATAAGAGGACATAAATAGATACAAAAATAGATTTTTCAGAAATTATTTTCAAAGTCTGATCAAATATAACCTAAGTACATGTAAAGTACATTTTTCTAGCATAAACGAATGCTTATTTATTGACTTCATTTGATGAAAATAATAACTATATAACAGAAACAATTTTCATAACTATATCTATAAAATAGTATTTTGGGCCAGAGAAATAATAATACAGTGAGTATGACACTCACCTGGAATGCTGCCAATCAGATTTTGATTCCTAGTATCACTCATGGTTCCCTGATCCCTGCCAGGAATAAGCCCTATAAACAAAGACTTCTGTGTATGGCACCCCAAAGTAAAATTAAAAGGGTATTATAAATGACAAAACTTAGGGCACCTATTTAGTCACCATAACATTAAAAATTTTCCTGGAACTTAGATTAGAAATCAAGGTTCCTTTATTTGTCCTAATATCTTAGTATCTGTTGCTTTTCAGTTACAGTACTCTTACTGGAGGGTGCTGAATTGTTTGGGGCAGGTGTTATGTACCCATAAAATATGGGAACTTCTGGTATGGGCGAGTGGGGAGGAGGTAATGGAAACGTTCTTTCAAAATGCATCCACTGGTGCTTTCTACCCAGCTCCTGATACTTATGAAGGAAAGCCACATTCCTAGTTCAGTGTATAAAGTATGCATGGGAAGCTGAGGCAGCGAAGAAGTTGAGAGAGCGGAAGGACCTCAGCAAACACTCTTGAAAAACAAGAGTGTCGATCCATCCGGCTCTTTCACAACTCTGTACAGATGAAAATAGCCACAGAAACAGAGGCAAAAACTGTCAAATATTATTATTTTTCAAATTGTCTCTGTCAAGGTTATATAGAGCATACTGTTTTCTTTAATATCACAGATCTTATTTGCTCATATGTGAAGACATTGTCAATCTGTGAAGTAATACTTAGATTTCTTACAATGAACAGGACAGGAGGCTGAGAAAGGTTGAGACCCATTATGATCTGGGTCAGGAAATAGTCAAGCAAGGCTCCAGCCTCTAGTGAACCAATTGAGCATAGAAGGGGCGAAGGGATGTGGAGGGTAAGGAGGTCTTTGCACATGATGCCACATGAGTCACCCCAAATTTATATTTTTGTAGATATGCTTAGGGGTGCACATTAGGTGCCTCTGGTACATCTGTTCCTATACAATTCAATGCAGTACTATTCGGATGCAATGAAACAGAGACAGAAGGGGGAAAGCATAGATAAAGGTGGGAAGCAAAAAGTATAAAAAACCCAGTAGAATCTAAAATTAAAATCTAAACTATCAGGGAAAGAACAGAAGACTATTATTTGTTTTGCTCCAAATCTCCACAAAAGGAACCCTGTTGAATTGTGAAAGGGGTAGTTGGGCTTTGTTTCTAATGTTAAATCAGGTGGAGATGCTAGAAAAATAAATAAATAAAACTGGGTGCATGCTCATCTGTGCTGGGAAGGAAAGGACGAAGAAAATGTATTTACTTTCTAGAAAGATTTGTACAAATTCAGTCATGTTGGGCACTCTCTCAATTGATATTACCTCTGGAGGTTGGTCTCTAATCATTTTATATTGATATCGGTGAGGACAAAGTTGCAAAAGCTGATTTTACCAAATTATGAACAAGTTCTGGAACAGGAAACATGAGACTGACTTTGAATGGCTTTGTCCTACATAGCGAAATTTTCTATCAGAGTTGGCAAGCTTCTCTTATTCAGCTGTAACAAATCCATAAAACATGGAAAACAGATCACCTCAGAACATGCTTCTCTGATGAATGCAACCACAAAGGTATTTCTAAAGCTCTTTAAAGTTAAAAATCCATTTTTAAATCCTCCAACCACTATCACGCAGAGCCTCAGGCATCACACTAGAGTGTGTAGGCTTTACAAGTACAGGTACTCTTCTGCAGTGTTGTTTATTGGTTGGAGATGTGTAAAGTTCTTCAACACTGATTCTAGGACAGAGAAAGAAGGTATATTTTATGCCATTCTTTTCTTTTTTAGGTAGAACATGCCCAGGATATTGTGTTCAGTCTTGCACACAATGTTCTTTAAAAAAGAAACATTGAACACCCTTAAAAATTTAATGGATAGTCATTGTGAGAAGAGATGAAACTCCATTTACCCACAGAAGTGGATAAATGGAAACAGAGACATTACAACCGGTGCTGGCATGGATGTGGGGAAAAAGGGACTCTCATCCACTGTTGGTGGGAGTGCCGACTGGTCCAGCCCTTTTGGAAAACAATATGGGCGGTTCCTCCGAAAGCTAGATATTGAGCTCCCATTTGATCCAGCAATAGCACTCCTAGGAATATACCCTAGAGACCGAAAAACACATAGCAGAAACACTATCTGTACTTCTTTATTCATCTCTGCGCTATTCACTATAGCTAGAATCTGGAAACAACCTAAATGCCCGAGAACAGAGGACTGGCTAAAGAAACTGTGGTTCATCTACACTATGGAATACTATGCGGCTGTCAGAAAGGATGAAATTATGAAATTTACCTGCAAATGGATGGACATGGAGTCTATCATGCTGAGTGAAATTAGTCAGAAGGAAAAGGACAGATATAGAATGACTGCATTCATTAATAGGATATAGATACCAGTGTTTTACTAAATGTGGGAAATGGTAATGGCAGATTAAAACTCACCACTGAATATACACAAAGAGACTTAAGTGCTAAACTCTAAATATCTGCAGGGCTAGCCACAATGTGTAAAATAAGAGGGAGAGAGATGCAGAGACAGTGAGAGACAGAGAGAGAGAAAGAGAGGAAACTGGGGTACCTGCTATTAAGGCGGCCTGGGGGTGGGGGGAGGGGGTACATTGGTGGTGGAAATGGGGCACTGGTGGAGGGATGGGTGCTGGAATACTGTATTGCCAAGAACCAATTATGAACACCTTTGTAATTGTATGTTTCACGGTGGTATAATAAAAAAACTAAAAATAAATAAATAAATAAATAAATAAATATAATCTAGACTCTACCTTGAAGAGCTCTTCAAACTTTGCAGACATGTTTTTGAGTCTTATTCAGACCATTCTTTCCATATTCTCTTGATGCATATTATAAAACACTCTGAGACTGGTGCTCATATGACAATGACTTTCTTCTGTGATTCCTTCAGAAATTCCTTCATGCTCTCTTTGATTAGATGGGTCAAATACTTGGGTGACTCCATTTTTAAAATACAAGATATTACTTATTTGAAAAATAAGTTATTGATGGACCAAAAGAGAGTACCTGAACTAAGTCACATGTCTTGAATGCAACTCACCTCAGTTTGATTCTCAGTATATTGTGTTGCCTCAAATATCATAGCATGTAGCCTGGAAGGCTTCTGAGAAACATAGGAGCCAGTAGGGAGATCCCTGAGCACCACACATGTGACATGACTTATTCTTAGCAGCATGGGACCTGGGCTGCAAGTCATGTTCTGCTCTGCTCATTCTCATCCTCAAAGACTAGCTTATAATTGTTGGAGGGATCTAGGCCACCTGATAGTGCTTAGGAGGCCGAAATGAATCAATTGTGGTCTGATAGCCATCACTAATACCATATTTGGTTGTAAAATACACAAGTCTAATACTATAAATATAAGTATCTATAGTATTTAAACACTATATATGTATATATACAAACCTACATGTATATGCATATATATATATATATATATATATATCACTGTATCACTGTTTTCCCGTTCATCATCTAGTTGCTCAAGTGAGCACCAGTAACATCTCCATGTCCTGTCTCATGCTAGTAGAGCCCAAGGGCATCTGCTTGATCCAGGAACATAGAGAGCCATAAACCATTATATTAGGCCATGGAAATGAGGTCTATAATTGTTACTGGTATTTGGCATATCTAATCTGACACAGGTAGCTTGCCAGGCTTGCCGTGTGGGTGGCATACTCTTGTAGTCACTTCTAAGTACAGCATTTATTGATACACACACATATATATATACATATATATATATGAAACATAGAGGAGAATTTGAAGATGGGGAAGCACAAAACTTAAAATGTATTAGATGGAAATAAGCAATAAATATTTTATTAACAATAAAATATTTATTAAATATTTATATTTATTTCTATTTATTAAATATTTCTATTTATTATATAGCAATAAGCAATAATATATTTCATTAACTCTTCTGCCACATTCTAACACATAATTTGAATATTGTAATGCCAATTGAAACATTCTGGATTAACAGGTACCTGTCTGTGTTATACTATCCCATAAAGATGGCAAATAGGTCCTCTTCAAGAATCAGTGGTGAGACTTCACTGTCCTAAATTCGTGTTGGATTCTGAGGTTGTTTTCTTCCATATATCTCAACCTTCAACTAAATTTCTCTTCTTTCCTTCCTTCCCTCCTTCCTTCCTTCCCTCCCTCCCTCACTTCCTTCCTTCCTTCCTTCCTTCCTTCCTTCCTTCCTTCCTTCCTTCCTTCCTTCCTTCCTTCCTTCCTTCCTTCCTTCCTTCCTTCCTTCCTTCCTTCCTTCCTTCCTTCCTTCCCTCTGTTTCAAAGCAAATTTTGAAAGTGGATTTGGTTATGTAGGCAAATGGTTGAGAACATATATATTTCTGCTCTATGAAATCTGCCATGGTTCAAGAACTGTTTTGTTGTCTGGCATGTGCATTGTTAGCTGTATTTACATAGAAGAGGCCATGGATTTGATCCTGGGTGCAAAAAATAGATAAGAAAAAAGGATGAATGCAGGTGGATATTTACAATGAAATAATAATATGTTCAGACACAGAGTAATTCTTTTATAAATTCTTTTGCTAATTGTGGTTAAAATTATATATATATATATTTGAAATCCAACAACAGTGAATTTAGTTTAGTGATTTTTAGAAATTTATGGCACATATTGGAAACTAGAGTGTAGGCTTAATGACTGGATTCTCACAATACTCTTAATTCAGACACAGACATTCCTATGGTCATTGGTGTTAATAATTATTCTTCCATCTGCTTCTTTTTGCTTTATTTGGGGTCACACCCGGCAATGCTCAGGGGTTTCTCCTGTCTCTGCACTCAGGAATTACTCCTGGTGGTGCTCGGGGACCATATGGGATGCCCGGGATCGAACCCAGGTCGGCACAGGCCGGCTACGTGCATGGCAAACGCCCTACTCGCTGGGCTATCATTCCAGCCCTCTTCCATCTGTTTTTATTCATTGTTGAGGCATACATATCAAGCAAAAAATAAAAAAAAGGATATGCATAACCACTGAACTCTAGGAAAAATGGCTGGTTTGTAATTTATTCAGATTTCATGACAAAGGTAGATATTTCCTGACCCTCTCCCCAAAGAGATTAAAAAAACACCTTGAGGGCCAGAGTGATAGCTCAGCTGGTAGGGTGTTTGCCTTGCCGCTGGCCGGCCCATGCCGGCCCTGGTTTGATCCCCAGCATGCCATATGGTCCCCTAACACCGCCAGGAGTAATTCCTGAGTGCAGAGCCATAGTAACCCCTGAGCATTTCCGGGTGTGACCCAAAAAGAAAAAAAAACCCTTGAAATCAGCCCACTCAGCCCACTCTTTACTTACCCAGTCACTACTAATGTTTCCCGTATTATATCTCCACATTTCCCATTGTTCTACAAACCAAACTTTTAAACTGCTACATTTGAAAATATGTGAAGATGTACTCAATGATGCTTATGAGTTGTGGTCTTGTGTAGTTTCTAGAAATATTGATGTAGTAAGAACAATTAGTGCCCGTTCTTATTATTTCTTTTCTGATTTTTTTTTGCTTTCTTCATATTGCTAAATACAATGAGAATGTGATTCCTTGAGATCAAGCCTCCATTATGAATCACATGGTCATATAATGGATATGTGGAAAAACAAAGCAGATCTCAAATTACAGAAGATTTCTTGGAATTCATATGCTAACATGTGATTGCAAAGATCTTGAACAATGTGAAAACAAAAGAAAGCACAAGTATTTAAAAACTGCACTTCTTTGAAGTCTTCATCACTTATCTTCATCTTTCTTAAAACCAACTTCTTTTCATTCAATTGACATTTCTTAAATCCATGAGGCCAGGAAAAGAAAAAATAAATAATCTAAGAATCCAGGCTTGGGACCTGAGTTCTAGCACAGGGAAAAATAAATAACCTATGGCATGATCCCAGAAGGGCTCACAACAGCAGAAAAATTTTCTAATGCATATATATATAATATATGATATATAATATATAATATATATATATACAGAGAGAGAGAATTGTCACTTAGTTTTTAAAGCAGAATGATTGCCTCTAACAAGTGTAAAAATTCTTACTCTAAATTCCTCTTTCTGGATCATGTTGAGTGAAATTAGTCAGAAGGAAAGAGAGAGATATAGAATGACTGCATTTATTTGCATGACATATATATGTATATGTATATACATATATATATGTATATATATACATATTATGACATCAAAATCCAATGTCAGGCGAAACGCGTATCAGGAGGTCTTACCAAAAGTGGAAATTACCGCAAACGTGTGGGAGTCAGAGGTTAGTTAAGACAGAAAGGGAACATGTGTGAATAAATGTCGAAAGGGCTAATACCAACCTAGAATTGAGCATTAAATACAGGCAAAAAATGCACATGATGGCCTCTAAGTCTATGTAGTGCAACCCACAATGTGTAAGAGAAGGAAAAGAGAGAGAGGGAGAGAGAAAAGAAATAAAGAACTTGCCATTTAGGCAGGCTATGGTAGGGGGGAGGGAATTGGGGACATCAGTGGTGGGAAATGGGCACTGGTAGAGGGCGGGGTGCTGGAACACTATGTGACCGAAACCTCCAAACATGAGCAATGTTGTTATTGTATATCTCTAGGTTGGGATTAGCCCTTTCAGCATTTATTCACGCATGTTCCCTCTCTGTTTTACCTAACCTCTGACTCCCACACATTTGCGGTAATTTCCACTTTTGGTAAGACTTGATCCAGTTAGTTTCTTATGTAAACTAACTAACGAATTTTAAAACAAATAAAAGGGAAAGAAACCCAACAATATTTGTCACTGCTGTTAGCATTCTAAAAATGCTAACGAAGATTGCCAAACAATTCTATCTCCTGTTAGGGAAATAAAGGACATAATGGGTTACCTAAAGGCCTGTAGGATCATTGGTTCCATACACCATCAGGCATATGTGTAAACACCATTGAAGTGTATACAGTGCAGAGGGGAAACTCAGACAAATAACATTGGATCAGGGGATCTCCGCATGAGATACAGAGCCTCACAACCCTCACCACCTAGTCCATGTCCAAGATGTGGTACAGATTATCACTGACAAGGGATGGCCATTCCTCTTATACTCCTGCTATTAGAACCTGGAGGAGGATCCAGCCTCAGACCTCAAGAGCTAATATCAGGAGCTTGAGTTGTGAAAATTTTGGAACATTATCAAAGGGAATTCTGGTCTAGTCCTGGCCCTGTCCTCTTAGGACAACCATCTATCTAATAAGCCACCTGTGGAAAACTAGTCATGGAGCCAACCTCAGGCCCTGAACAATCAAAACAGAGAACAATCCCACCTTTCCAGCCTGCACACTGTATACCCAATCAACAAATGCAGGATTGCAACCTGTAACATCATTACAACCTGCTACTGCATGGAGTGGTGCTTCAGATAGTCCCTGCCCTGACAATATTACCATAAAGTTGGACCAATGCCCTTATAAAATAAAATTAGAGGGCATATCCCACCTGGTACTGTGGGCTTGCTTTTGGGGGGAAGCAGTTTAACTCTAAAAGGGATCATCATCCATACTAGAATGATAGATTCTGACTCTATAGGGAAATTATACTGGCTGTCTCAATGCCAATCATTTGGACATTCAAAAAAGGAGAGTATATAGCCCAACTATTGTTGCTCCCTTTACGTTATGTCTGGCCATTCCAAGCACCCAAGGACTGGCAGTTTGGCAGTACAGACCCTGGAGCAACACCTACTGGTCCCTTAGTGGCCTTTACTTATAACAAAGGGCAATCACCCACATTTGACAATTGAAATTCATGGAAACAATATTACTGGCATGTTTGGTACCAGCGCTGATATCTCTATTATTTCTTCTAAATACCAGCCGTATAATTGGGCCTTACAAGACAGTTCCTATGGCCTGAGTGGATCAGCATTTTGCCTTTTTCCACTGTCTGGCAGAGTGCCAGGTGACTAAGTGCATTGGCTCTGAGGGGAATGTAGCTGCTTTCCAACCTTATGTAGTCCCTATGCCCCTGTTTATCTGGGATAGGGATCTACATGAGCAATGACAGGCTCACTACACTATTTATCCACCAGCCTACTCTCCATCCCCTAATTCAAAGGCAACACCTTTTTAATTGGGGCTGTTAATTACAAAAAGGGGGGGTTATGCCTCTGCTTGACTTTTTGTCCTTCTTAAGAACCTTGCCCAGTTGCTGAAGGGAAACCACCTCATCAGAGGAAAAGGATATACTTATATCTCTGTAGATGACAGCCCCACTGAGAAACTCTGGGTCCAGCTACGCCTCATCTGGTGTCAGATTCTGCCATCTGATTCAGCCATCAGACCATCAGAGGCTCCACAATCCTCCAATGTTCAGCCATGATCTAACCCCAAGGAAATCAGATAAAAAGTCAACAACAGAGGACCTGCAGCATAAGACTTCTACCTCCTACAGCACTAAGTATATCCTTTACCGCCTTATTTACAGGTTCCTGATTTGGTAATTCCAGGGCACCATGTTTGAATCACCAACTCCTTCTTTTATCCCCATTCTACTGTTTTCTCCTACCACTTTTATTTTCCATCATCTTTTACTTTCCCTTTAGCATGTGTTCTTCATCCCATTTTCATTGAAGCTTTTCCCCTGTCTTTCTCTCTATCCCTGGACTTGGATTTATAATAAGACCAAATGCTAATTACTTCTAATAACTTATTAAAAGTATTTTATTTCCTAAAAATATTGAAGGACTTGTGAAAAGGTGGCTCCAGTGTTCCTGATAATCTACTGATCTGATTATTGCTGTTCTGATAATTGATTCATTGTCATGACCCCTACTGCTACTATTGTAGAAGCAGTTATTCAAACGTCAGTTCTGTTCCATCCCTTCACCAAAACTGGATAAACACTCTTGCCATTTATGGACTACATGTGGCTACAGTCAATCATGCCATTGTGCAGCAATTGAACATTCTTAGACGGACTCTGTCTGGGTTCAGGGACTAGTTGAATGATGTATTATAATTCCTACATTCTGTCACCCAACAAACTGTTCTGGGTTTAGGGATAGATTGACATATTGCATTATAGTTTTTTTTTTCTTTGTATTGCTCCGTAGGTAGAATTATTATACTTCCCTCTTTGTATTTCCCCCCATAGATAGAATGGATCCACTTGTATTTAGGACCAGAAGAGGTATTATTTACTTTATGTTAGCATTTTAAGTCCTAAGCATCTGTTATATTCCCTAATCTAATTCTCTATTGTCTATAAAATTAATTTGAGTTCCTAAACCCCAAAGATACACCTGGCAGAGCAGATGCCAACTTTCCCTGTTGAACCCCATGCATTCCACGGACCACGAGAGTGACTTCCACCCAAGATAGAGACTCAGAAGAACCCAGAGAAACCCCCACACCTTGCTGGCAGCGATTTTCACCATCCACACTCCACAGTTCCTAAGATCTCCACCCTAGAGATTAAGCCAGTCTCCAGCCTGGCTTGTCAGAAACCCAGCCTACAAGGACCCACCCTTCAGAGACCCGCCCTTCAGAGGAGAGTATTTCAAGCCCAGGAATGCTTGAGCCACAGATGCAGATACACTCAGCAGAGCAGATACAAACTTTTCTGGTTCTTGCGCGACAGCGGCCGTGCGAATTGCCTCCAAATTACCATGAATATTCTACCCACCCCTCTGAGAGAGCCCCACAAGATAATGAGAGCATAGCGCCCTCACGGCAGAGCCTAGCAAGCTGTCCGATGCGTGTTTGATATGCCAAAACTACTAACAAAAATGTTTATTTTCCTGACCCCGAAAGAGCCCCTAACACGGCAGCAGTAAGAAAGGTGAACAAGCAGTGCCTGATAAAATTTCACGGCCAATCTAGGCTGCCAAAACAAAGAAGGACTAAAATGACTGTACTTTCAATGCACGTATGCTGGCATCAGAAGCATATACTGAGGACATGATGGTGCAAGCCAAAAGATCAAGTGCGACATCTTTGGTCTGACTGAGACGAGGAGGCGTCAGTCACATCATGCTGTAGTTGACACTGGAGAAGAATTGTTCCTTGGAACATGCGACAAAAGAGGCATCGGTGGCGTTGGTGTCCTTGTCAACATGAACATGGCCATCAACATTGATTCATTTGAATGCCTAACAAAAGGGATATGTCGATTACACTTGAAGAGATGTGGCCCACTGCCAGCAATTTCTATCTTCATTGTCTATGCACCAACATCCACATACAAAGAAGATGAAATTGAGAAATTCTACATGGAACTGGAGGAGTTCTATAAAAAAAGATCACACCTTTTACAAGATCATAGTCGGTGATTTTTAATGCCAAGATAGGACCGAGAAGATCGGGCTGAAAAACTCCACATCGGGACCCAAGGCCTAGAATGGAACGAACAGGGTGAGAGACTATCTGAGTTCATCATGTCCACCAAGACCATTCATGGGAACTCACAGTTCCAGAAGGCTGAAGTGAAACGTTGGACATGGGAATCTCCTGGTGGACAGTTCCACAATGAAATTGATCACATTATCTTCAATCGACAGATTTGTCTGACAAATGTTGTTGTCTTCCCCAAATTTCAAACAGGATTGCACCACCATCTCCTTCATGCAAAATTCTATTTCACCCTACGGGAGAAAAGGCTGCAAAGTTTAAGAAGAGAAATCCCAGAACGACCACCAACTGGGAACTCTTTGGCACAATTGCAGCAACGTGGGAAGATACCATCATTGATGACATTGATGAAGAATACAACCGACTGGGTCAGCAACTCCATGATTATGCGAAGAATGCTGAGAGAGAAAGACAGAAAAGGACGCCTGTCTGTAGCTCTTTCGCCAATGTGGCAAGGCACAAGCCTCAGACGACCAAATGCTAATGCCCAAGCTTGAAAAGTGGTGCAGAGAAGCAATAAAAGATGATGTCAAAGACAGAAGAGCAGAAATACTGGAGGATGCAGCAGAAGCCAGGAAAAGCATTCGCAACGCCAGCCTGTCCTTCGCCAAATATAAGACAAAGATGACTGCCCTCCGATGCAGCAGTTATGTGTACCTAGGTCAAAAAGTCAACATGATGAATGACCTAAAACCTGAGCTGCACAGGAGGAAGAGAGCAGCATAGAATGCCTTCAAAGGCATCGAAGAAATAGCTAAAAGGACAAAGAACCTCCGGCTCTAGGCACATCTCTTTGACTCCACCATACTCCCTGCATTAACATATGCCTCAGAGACCTGGGCCTAAGAAAGCAGGATGAGAATGCTATTCGGTCTCCCAGAGAAGAATCGAAAGAGCTATGCTTGGAATATCACGCCTCACTCAAGTGAGAGAAGGAATCCGGAGTTCCGTCACTATTCCAGAATCAGGGACGCTGTCTCATTTTCCAAGGCATCGAATATCAGATGGGCTGGACATGTAATGTGATTTGGAGACAACTGCTGGACTAGAGCCATTACTGATTGGATCCCAGGGAATGTCAAAAGATCACGTGGCCGCCCACCTACAAGATGGTCAGACTTCCTTGTCAAGACCCTGAAGGAAAGGTTTGAGGCTCTCCATATTCCTGAATCAACCAGATGCCATTGGGCTACATTGGCACGTGATAGGGTCCAATGGAAATGTTACTGGCGCCTGCTCATGCAAATCGATGAACAACGGGATTCAAGTGTTCAAGTGATCAAGTGATCAAACCCCAAAGAAAGGATCCTATTGTGGGACTAACAGAACAGGACAGTCAAAAGAAAGCTACTCTGTCTTCGACATGAGATGGATATTAATCAAGATATGAAGAAAATATTAATCATAATTCCTTGATAATATGCTTAAGGACCCTATTGGATTAAGGAAAATTTGATTTTGATTTGATTAATATGGTTTAGGTTAATTAATGAGATTTGTTTCTACCTGTATTTCTTCTCTTTTTATTTTTTAATTTTTTATATTTTATTATACCACTGTATACCATTATACCACTGTGAATAATAAAGGGACGCTATTCTGGGATTGGGCAGCCATCTGGAACTTAGAGCCATCTACCTTTTCTGTATAATAATTAACTTTCAATCTTTTGCACTTTGTATGCAAATCTTTCATACAATTCTCAAGAACTCATGAGCACAGGAATATCGCTTTCCAGTTAACATAATATCATTTCTCCAACTTAGACTATCCCTACTTTTCTTTTATGATAATTGAGATCAATATTTTCCTTTCAAAAAATATTGGAAATAGGGCGGAGCGATAGCACAGTGAATAGGGCATTTGCCTTTCACATGGCCGACCCGGGTTCGATCCCCTGCATCCCATATGGTCCCCTGAGCACCACAAGGAGTAGTTCCTGAGCAAAGAGCCAGGACCAACCCCTGAACATTGCCAGGTGTGACCTCCCCCAAAAAAAAATAAAAAAAAATTATCTAAATTTTTTTTTCCGACTCAGACACTCAGGGCAGAGTTGCTACCAATTTTCCCTGTGCTCAGCTGATCATAAGGCACCCGGGAGGGTAGGCGGATTCTAGCCCTGGCCCACCATCCCAATAGAACCTCAAAAGAAGCCAGAGGAAATCCCACATCATGAAGGCCACTATTTTCAACATCAGGACTCCATAGCTAGTCAGAGCTCCAAAGAGAGAAAAGCCCATCTTTCCCCATTGCAGTTCATTAGTAAATACCCGAGATAAGAGCCTACTACTGAGAGTGTACCACCCGACACTGCAGAGCCTGGCAAATTACTGTGTCTTATTCAATATGCCGAAACCCAGTAACAATTATAGACCTTATTCCCATGACCTGAACAAATGGTCTGAGGTTCTTCATGTTCCTGGAGCAAGCAGATGTTCTTTTGCTACACTAGCACATGACAGTATGTATGGGAATTTTACTGGTGCCCACTCAAGCAAATGGATGAAAAACGGGAAGACAAGTGATACAAGTGAAGTGATACCACTGTGAGATATACAATTACAAAGATGTTTATGTTTGGATTTTGGTCATAAAGTGTTCCAGCACCCATCCCTCCACCAGTGCCCATTTCCCACCATCATGCCCCCAATTCCCTCCCCCTCCCCTAGCCTGTCTCTATGGCAGGTTCTTTATCTCCTTTTCTCTCTCTCTCTCTTCTCTCTCTCTCTCTTTTTCTCTCGTCCTTCTCTTACACTCTGGATTGCAATGCATAAATTTAGAGCTTATCATGTGTATCTTTTTCCTGTATTCAATGCTTAGTTCTAGACTGGTATTATCACTGCTGACAATTATTAGCATACTGTTCCCTTCTCTGTCTTACCTAACCTCTGATTCCCACAGGTTTGTGGCAGATTCCACCTTTGACAAGACCTCCTGATCCATGCAGTTATCCTATTTCTGTCTTTTTCCTTCTGGCTAATTTCACTCAACATGATCCTCTCCATGTCCATCCATTTATAGACAAATTTCATAACTTCATTTTTCCTAACAGCTGCATAGTACTCCATTGTGTAGATGTGCCAAAGATTCTTTATGCAGTCATCTGTTCTGGGGCCCTCTGGTTGTTCCAGATTCTGGCTATTATGAATAATGCTGCTATGAAAGCCAAAGCACAGATGGTGTTTCTGCTGTGTGTTTTGGCTTCCCAGAATGTATTCCCAGGAGTGGTATGGCTGGGTCGAATGGGTGTTCAATTTCTAGTCTTTGGAGAAATGTTCATATTGTTTTCCAAAAAGGCTGTACCAGTCAACATTCCTACCAACAATGTATGAGAGTCCCTTTCTTCCTGCATCCACGCCAGGATATGTGGCAGTCTCTGTGGTGTGAGATATCTCATTGTTGTGTTGATTTGCATCTCTCTGAGATTAGTAATGATGAACATTTTTCATATACTTTTTGGCTATTCGAATTTTTTTCCTTGTCAAAATTTCTGTTCATTTCTTCTCCTGCTTTTATGATGTGGTTGGCTGTTTTTTTTTGTAAAAGTTCTAGCAATGCCTGATATGTCCTGGATATTAACCCCTTATCAGATGGGTATTGGGTGAATATTATTTCCCATTCTGTGGACTGCCATTGTATATTGGTCACTGTTTCTTTTTTTCAGAAGCTTTTTAGTTTCATGTAGTCCCATATGTTTATCTTTGCTTCTAGTTGCTTTGTTAGTGGTGTTTCACCTTTGAAGATGCCTTTAGTTTCAATGTCATGGAGGGTTTTTCCTATATTTTCTTTGATGTAATTTATAGATGCAGGTCTGTTATTGAGATCTTTAATCCATTTTGATCTGATTTTTTGTGCATGGTGTTAGACAAATGATACAAGTGAAGTGATACAAGTGTTAGACAGTGGTCCAAATTCATATTTTTACATGTAGATGCCCAGTTTTTCCAGCACCATTTGTTGAAGAGGCTTTCCTTGCTCCTTTTTATATTTTTGCTCATTTATCAAAGACTAAGTGATCATGTGTTTAAGGATGGGTGTCAGGATACTCAACTCTATTCCATAGGTCTACAGGTCTGTTTTTTATTCCAATATCATCCTGTTTTAATTACTACTGCTTTGTAGTATAGTTTGAAGTTGGTAAAGGTGATGCCTCCCATCTTTTTTTCTCCAAGGACTGCTTTAGCTATCTGTGGGAGTTTATTATTCCAACAACATATATTTCTTCTGTTAAAAAAAGGGGGACTATGTTGGCTTTAACAAATCCCTTTAAAGGGATGGTCTTTAACTTTTAAAGGGATAGCCAATATCCAAAGTATGGGGATATATAAGAGTTGGGTAAAACAGTTGAGGAGTCCATTGAGACTGGGTTCTAGCGTGGCTGGCAGGAGTGAGTTGCAGGAACAGAGAGCCTGCATGATAGAGAGTTAGATGAGCAGAGAGCAGGATTGGCTGAGCTTGCCTAAGGACAGAGCAAGAAAACAGTTTGAAGAGAGTCTTAAAGGGAGCTCATAGTCTATGCACTGGTTCTGTACCTAGTCCTATCTGGTTTGTCAGCCACACAAATTTAAACTGACAGAGGTTGCATATCTCTTGGAACACAGTAAAGAATGGTCATGACTTCCCTATAACACTCCTATAACACCCATATTATTTGAAACTGATTCAATAAGGTTTACTCCATTTTAAAAGAGTTTTTTGGTCTGTGTTATCATACCCCAAACCTACTTCTGCTCCCCTTTTTACAGGGATCTATGAATAAGTGACAGATTATTATTACTTTATTTGATCTTTGACATGAGGCATGGTATCTAAAGTTTCAAAGGAAAAAAATCAATGATGGTTTCCAAAATATATGCGGATAAAATTACCATTTGAGGATCAGAATGATAGTTCAGTGGTTAGGCACTTTTCTTGCATGCAGTCAACCTTGGTTCAACCTCCCATGGTTTTGGGAACTATATATGGTTCCCAAAACCCTACAAGAGTGAGTCCTTAATGGAGAGGCTGGAACAAGTCCAGAGCACTTTGCTTGGTGTGGCCCAAACAATTAAAAAAAATGTTCTTGGAACACGGAGATAACTATGATTGTGAAACCATAGTTAATATAAACAAAATCTCCACTTCTAATTCCCAGCCACAATAATTTATAAAAGATATTGATATGTTCTCTTACATAGAGCATTATAACTAGGCAAAGGAAGATATCTTGGTTTTTTTATTATTATTATTATTATTTTTTTTTTTGCTTTTTGGGTCACACCTGACAATGCTCAGGGGTTAATCCTGGCTCTGCACTCAGGGATTACTCCTGGTGGTGCTCGGGGACCATATGGGATTCTGCGGATCAAACCCATACCGGCACAGGCCAGCCGCGATGCAAGGCAAACGCCCTACCCGCTGGGCTATTGCCCCGGCCCCCAAAGGAAGATATCTTAGCTGACCAAAAAAGGTCTAATAAATTTTAACTTTGATTTTTTTGCTAATCAATTTTAACTTTGATTTTTTTGTTCATTTTGGAGTCACACCCAGTTACTTGTATGTGCTAAGGGGTAACTCCTGGCAGGTATCTGGGAACTATACCGGGTACCAGGATCAAACTTAGTTCACAGATATGCAAAGCAAGCACTCTACATATTGTACTATCTTTCCAACTCCCTAAGTATATAAATTTTAAGATGCATTTCTATTTTTTGTTGAGGTTTTGTGTATAGGAACTTTGGATCCATGTTTTCTTTTGTTAGGAAACCTATTGTGTCAAGTAACATTCCTGTAAGCAATATTTGAAATTTCCAATATTTCTGCATGCTGTCAATATGACAAAATTTGCTATAGACTTTGCTGTTGTTTGAGTGGTTTTAGTTTTAAATACTTAGTGTTAACATAATATGATTTTATTGAGATTTTGATTCATATTTCCTTAGCCATGGCAAACTTGAACTGCAAGTGCCTCATCTGAACAGAAGTACCCACAAGTTGCCTGGAAATGTGGAATTAAAGATGAGAAATGTTGCATATGGTAATAAACTTTCTGGCCATTACAATCAAATTTTATCTGACTTTTGGAAATTTGATGAAAATTATCATGCACAATTCAACATGTTTGATATTTGTGAATTTTTATATTAACAAATTTATTACAGAAAATATCATTATTTAGCATCCATTTTAACTTATTTCACTTCAGTTATTTCCCAACTCACTGGAGGAAAAGAGGTATGGTCATTGATTTGAAAGACTTGACAATTTTATTTTGATACTTGAAATTTTTTAGCAGTAACCAGCAAAAGTCAGTAGGGAATCTTTTAATTTAATTACTTTACATTTTTAGCACAAAAATAATTGCCATACCCTTAGGAGCAAAGCACCAAGGAGAGAAAACGTTGTGCTAAATTCAGTTTCTTTAAATGTATGCAAGATTTGAGGTTCTGGAAAAAAATAAAGTGGTTGAAAGCAAGTGAAATAGTTTCTCTTTTCATTTGATACTCATAGTCGATTATACTTAATACTATGAAATACAATACTTCGTTTTACAGAAATTGTGTCTTATTTTCATTTTTCTTGTCAACTGAATGTGAGAAGTGCAGAAAATGCTATTGGTAAGAGATAAACATATCTCATATAATTAAGAATATCTATTATCAGAGAAAATAAAAAATAACCACACATTTTGCTCTTATTTGGGTGCTTACAATGAATCAGTGCTTTGTTGGCAGTGTTTTGCATATACTCTTTAGTTGTTTCTATTAATTCACCTTAGAACGTAGACTTTAGAGTTAACAATTGACTAATTCTGGAAACATTTTAAAACACTTAATGATTTTCATTTCTGTCTGGATTTATTAATGTTTAGATAATGTTTAGATTCAGTATTAGAGTAAAAAGCTTATATGTGATTTCTTCCAATTTAAGATAGTAAGCACAAATGTGAAGGTCTAGAACAAATTCAATCTTTACAAATGCAGATAAGAGTAAGTTAAATGTTCAAAACTCTTGGGGTAGGAGACTGGGGTAAACTTGGTACTTGTTTAAAGAAATTAAATGATATTAAATTTACAGAAATGTACAAGTGCATAAAAAAGAACATTCGTGAACTATTTCAATGTGAGTTATGAAAGGATGCTGCATTATTCATGAGTATATTGATATTTATTTCTATGAGGAAAATCCATAAAATATAATAAAATTTAGTGAACTGATGTAATTAATCATAGTCTGAATTGACTTCTTCATTTTTATTTCCTCAAGTATTATAAGAATGTTCTTGAACGAATAAAATTTCAGTTCAAAACCATTCGTTGGGTTTGTTTATTTATTTATTTTTATTTTAGGGTCTATTTCTTTTGTTTTACTTTGGCTACATGCTGCAGTGCTCAGGCTTACCCTAGGTTCTGTATTGAGATCACTCCTGATAAGGTTGAGCAGTGCTGGAAATCAAGCCCAGATTCAAATTTCAAGGCAACCACTTTACCTGCTAGACTATATCTCTGGTCTTATTCACGTCTTTAATTCATTTGTGTATGAAGCAATCTCTTACCCTTGCATTGACATTTATAAAACCAACACTTTTGATGAGTGTAGGGAAAGTGTTCTGTAGAATGTTCTCAAACTTCATCTGATTAGATAACTTATGCATGATTGATGGAACAAACATAGATTGATGCTTTGTTCTTCCAGTGACCTGTGAAACAGTACACAGTTTCAATTTGTACAAATGATGGTGTTCATGTTTACCCCTTAATTAGAGTGTCTTCCAAATTTCTCCACTCCTATGATGGTATTAGTTTTTCTTTGTAAACAAGAGGTATTTTGAAAAGAGTTTATTTAAAGCTATGTAGATATCTCATTAAATAATAAACTTTTTGATAATTAATTTTCATCACTATACAATAATATATTAGTGTATGGTGATGGTATGAATATAGATTAATTGGTATCAGTATAGATTAATTGGTATCAGTATAGATTCATAAAATGGTATGGTATCAGTATAGGTACCATACCATTAATTAATTGGTATTAATTGGTATCAGTATCACTGTATCACTGTATCACTGTCTTTCCGCTTATCGCCGATTTGCTCAAGTGGGCACCAGTAACATCTCCATATGACCTGTCTCATGCAAGTAGAGCCCAAGGGCACCTGCTTACTCCAGGAACATAAAGAGCTTCAATCCATTCTATCAGATCATGGGAATGAGGTCTACAATTGTTACTGGTATTTGGCATATCAAATACCCCCAGCAGGTATCAGTATAGATTTATAAAATGGAGACTTTTAAAAAAAAGAAATAATCCAATTTCTTGCTATATTTTAAGTCTCAAAATGCCAATATTGCCAGTGATAACTCATTGCATTCAGCTTCTGTATCTTTTAGACCGCTTTCAAATTTAAGCATTTTTCCTGAAATATTATAGTTCAGGTTCCTTTCTTATACTTCTTTTGCCTCAGTCACTTTGTTTATTTAAATGAAAAATAGTAGTCAGAAATCTGTACTGTTGCTCTGACCCCTGTTTTTAAAAGCTAACAATAGATACTTCTTATACAAAGTATGCTTGCCTGCTGCCTCCTTAACTCAAAAAAATGGGTAATTTTGTCTTATTTTTATATGATTCTCTTTGACAAGTTTGGAAAAATCTATGTGGCCCCTAACAGATGCTGTAGAAGTTCACTACAGAAACTTATATTTTGACACATTTTCTTAAACCTTTGACTATCTCATAATTATTTAGCTCATTCTTTGGTGTGATTCAAAGTCTGGCCATAATAACTGTCACGGTATTTTATAAAATACAAAGAAAGGTTTAAGATTCTAAACAAGGCTTTGTATAGCATTATTTTTTGATTAGAAAAACAGATTAGCTAAATAATCATATCCACAGATATATGGCTATAAAAGAAAAATATGGGTGAGAGAGGACTGGAGGAAAATATAGCTGAACTCAAGCAAATGGTAAGTGAAGTTAAAAAAGGAAGTAGAGAATCAGAGAGATGCAAATCAAAACAACAATGAGATACCATTTACACCACAGAGACTGGCACATATCCAAAAGAGCAAGAACAACAAGTGCTGGCGTGGATGCAGGGTAAATGGAAAACTCATCCATTGTTGGTGGGAATGTCAACTGGTACAGCCTTTTTTGGAAAACAATATGGACATTCCTCCAGAGACTAGAAATTGAACTCCCATTTGACCCAGCCATACCACTCCTGGGAATATACTCTGGGAAGCCAAAAACACGCCGCGGAAACACCACCCCTACTTTTATGTTCATAGCAGCATTATTCACAATAGCCAGAATCTGGAAACAACCAGAGTTTCCGAGAATTGATGACTGGATAAAGAAACTTTGGTACATCTACACAATGGAATACTAAGCAGCTGTTAGGAAAAATGAAGTTATGAAATTTGTCTATAAATGGATGGACATGGAGAGGATCATGTTGAGTGAAATTAGCCAGAAGGAGAGAGATATATAAAATGACTGCATTTATTTGTATGACATAAATATATATATATATATATATATATATGTACATATTATGATACCAACACCTAAGGTCAGACAAAACATGGATCAGGAGGTCTTGTCAAAGGTGGAAATTATCACAAATATGTGGGAGTCAGAGGCTAGGTAAGAGATAATCGAACAGTGTGCTAATAAATGTTGACAGTGCTAAAAAAAAAAGGAAGTAGAGAAATATGATTAGAAATAGGGATAAATGAGAAGTTAAAATGTGCACATCCTCTATTTCTGATGCCTTTGGTCAAATTGAGATCAACTGTCTCATTTAGTGTAAGGATTTCCTTCTTTTGTGAACTACTTGAGGCCAAGTGAGTCTTGTTCATGATTAGCATACCCTGACAGCTAGTACTATTTCAGCCCAGAAAAAGATATAGGTTGATTTTCCCTAATACCTACCTTTATACTAAATTCGGTTAAAATATGTCATTTCAGGACTGCTCTGTGATGCATATTGTAACTTGGAATGTCTTTATTTATCCTCCATACTGTAATAGTAACCCTCCGCTTTTCAGATTTCCCAAAATAATGTATTATATCCTTATTATAATAAAAATGCATTTTATACTAGAACTGAGTTTTAAAGAAGGTAAAGGCATATACATGATACCCCCTCAGTTAATGTACAGCAAATCAACACTATGTGCAAAAGAAGAGAGAGAGAGAGAGAGAGAGAGAGAGAGAGAGAGAGAGAGAAACTGGGGACATTGGTGGTGAGAATTGTGCACTGGTGGAGGGATGGGTGCTAGAATACTGTATGACTGAAACCCAACCATGAACATCTTTATAATGATATATCTCACGGCAATATAATAGCATAAAATGCCATTATTATACTTAATAGTATTTTAATTTTTAAATGTTATGATATTACCATACATTATTAAGAATAAAATAAAATAAAAATAAGTAGCAAAATAAAAAATAAGTATGTTTGATCAATGAAACTGATATATGTGTTTTAAAGTAAATATAGGGATCAATGAGATAGGACAGTGGGTAAGGCTTTTGTTTTCCATGTGTCTGACCCAGATTAATCTCCAGTGACATACTTAGAATCCTCTATTAATGATTCCTGAGTGAAGTGCCTGGAGTAAGCCCTGAGAACTTCAGGGTGTGGCAACCAAACAAAAATAAAATATAAAAAGTGATAGATACCAGAGAGATAGCAAAGATGCTTTCCCTGTATTCAGCTGATCATAAATGAATCCCTGACCACATCCAGGAGTGATGTAATCTCCTCTCCATATAGTCAGGAGCAATCCTTGATTACCATCATGCATAGTACAAAACCCTGAAAATAAAAATATAAAACTTGAAACATAAATTCTCAGTCTCGAAAAGGTGAATCACATCACCCACAATCTCCCAATAAACTGCAGTCATAGCATAACTTACACTCAGTTCTAGAGCATGAGTCTCAAGTACACAATCTAATTTTCTATGAAATTTGTCTCATGTTCTGTGTTTGCATTAACAATTTTTACAATTTTCAAACATAAGAAAAAGTCTCGGACATGGGGCAGAGCTGCTACTTGCTCTCCCTGTGCCCAGTCTCTCATGAGGTGCCCGGGAGGCATGGCGGGTTCTAGCCCTGGCCTGCCACCCCAGCAGAGCCTCACAACAAGCCAGATGACCACCCCCACTCCATTGGGCCCGCTATTTTCCACATCCGACTTCCTTCTCATCACAGCTCCACCCAGCAGACCAGACTGTCACAGCCCGGATCATCGACACCTACCCTGCAGCAGTTTTTTTTCAATCCGGCCCAGGTATGCTGAACCATAGACTCTCAGACATGGGGCAGAGCTGCTACTTGCTCTCCCTGTGCCCAGCCGCTCATGAGGTGCCTGGGAGGCATGGTAGGTTGTAGCCCTGGCCTGCCACCCCAGCAGAGCATCATGGCAAGCCAGACGACCCCCCCCAACCCCACTCCATGGGGCCGGTCATTTTCCACATCCAGACTTCCCTCTCGTCACAACTCCACCCAGCAGACCAGACTGTCACAGCCCTAGCGGCCATGCAGTTCATCAATAAATGCTTTATTTAGAGGTGACTACAAGAGTATGCCAACCGCAGGGCAAGCCTGGCAAGCTGCTCGTGTTGTATTTGGTGTGCCAAATACCAGTAGCAGTTATATTAGGTAATTCCCATGACCTATTATAATGGTTTGAGGCTCTTTATGTTCCTGGAGCAAGCGGATGCCTTTGGGTTCTACTAGCATGAGACAGGACATATGGAAATATTACTGGTGTCAGCTCTAGCAAATAGATGATGAACGTGAAGATAGTGATAGTGATAGTGAAGAAAAAGTACCTTCCATCTAAATTGTAGTACATCACTATTATCTAGGTATGAAAACATGCATTTAATAATCCACAAAATAGAAAAAACAAACACTACAGTGAAATTTAGGCAATGTATGTCATGGTCTAGAACTATGCTAATTAGAAGAAAATATGCTCAACAGTGTTTATAACCATAACTTTCTTTCACTCACTCATTTCTTATGTTCTTTTCAGAAATTCAAGCAACACAATACTTTCTTTTCTGTATGAAGACCACTGAGATGCTCTTACATTATTCAATCTAACCACAGAGGCTTCCAAGAAGAAAATAAATACCTCATCTATTGTGTCAGTGGTGTGCACTGAATACACAAGCATGAAGGACAACTTTGCTATCAAGATTTCAGTTGGATAAAAAAAATCCCCCTAGTGAGCCCTGTTACTCACTGAAGCACTGAAGGTGTGATTCAGCACATCTCTCAGGCATCTCTGATGCTTTTATCTAATATTTTTTTCCATGTGCTTGAAGATTGGGCAGTCAAAAGAAACGCGATTATTGCTTACCGGTTGGTAGCAGAGAGGCAGCCCATATTGTTGTTGACCACCAGCAGGCTTTATAAAGTAAAACCATTGCCCTGACATAAGCACTCCATAAATTTGCAATAACATTTTAAGGAATATATTTTATGAAATCACAAGTTAAGCACATTTGTGAAGAGGAGAATAGGTAGGAGGGTTAAGAACTGAGAAAGAATAAAAAAGAAAAAAGGAGGAAGAGAAGGGGGATGGGAGGAAGAGCAAGAAAAGATGAAGACTAAGAAGAAGGAGGAGGAGGAAGATGAAGAGAAGGAGAAGGAAGAGAAGGAGGAAGAGAAGGAGAAAGAGGAGGAGGAGAATAAAGATGAGAAGGAGAAGATGAAAGGAGAAGAAGAGGAGGAGGAGGAGGAAGAAGAAAAAGAAACTAAGATGAAGGAGAAAACAATGGAAAGAAGAAATAAGAATAGAAAAAGGAGAAGAAAGAAGAAAACAAGAAAAAATAGAAGGCAATGATGAAGAAGAAGAGAGAAGAAGAAGAAGAAGTAGGAGAAGAAGAAGAAGAAGAAGAAGAAGAAGAAGAAGAAGAAGAACAAGAACAAGAACAAGAAGAACAAGAACAAGAAGAACAAGAACAAGAAGAATAAGAACAAGAAGAACAAGAAGAGAAGAAAAATAGAAGGAGACATTTGATATTTGAGGAGGAGAAAGGAAAGAGGTGTAGAACAAGCAGAAGGAGGAGGTCAAAGGGAGGAGGAATTTGTCTTGAGAACCTGCTGAATGAACTGGACTCTTAAGGTCCTACAAATATAATTCATAACATTAAAGATAACAGGAAAAAGGTAGCAGCACAAATGGCCAGTTGCATCATATCAGTAGTCACTTTAAATACTGTTGGAGTTCTAAGGAAATGTGATTACAAATTGTTAGGGTCTCCTTAATGAAGAAAAAAAGATAAGTTAACAATGGTGGGGAAGTTTTATGGTTTAGCACCTATAAAAACAGTAAAGAGTTGAAAACAAAGAACTCTTTTCAAACTAGCATTTTCAACTCTTAGAAGATACTCCCCAAATATATAAACACTGATCTAAAAAAGATTTATGCACACCAATGTTCACTGCACATGAGGCGACAGTATTTACCAAGACCGTAAATCTCAACACCATTGTAAGACATTATCTAATTATAATAAATTTTTCAAAAGGTGAGTTTAACCTATATATTGTTTTAAAGTTTAAGGAGCCCAGAAAATGCTTCATTGACTTAAAATCCTATTCTCCAACCTGTGCTCCATCGGCCAGTACATGTCTGTTGAAATTTCCTGGTGTCACATTGTATTAAATAAATAAAATGCTATCTACATTTTTTCTTAGAAACCAGTCAGGCTACAAAAATACAGAACCAAACAGCACAAAACCTTCAGAGCTCTAACTGGCCTCCTCTTCACAACTGCTGTGGGGCTCCTTTGTAAAGAGCTGTAAAAATGCAAAGGAGCCCAGTGCTGCAGAGACTATGTTATCACTCATTCTTCATTATTTGTGTGACTAAAAGATGAGAAGGCACAAAGCGTTATCGTTCTATATTCTTTGCAGATTGTTCATTTTGATTCAAGTTTATTATGAAAATTCATGGCAAGCAATAACTTACAAGAAAGAAAGTTGCCCTTACAAAAGAAAGGCCCAGCAGAATTGATAGGCGAGATACCTAGTGTGCAAAATAACCTGAACAGACTCAGGAGGAGTAGAGATGACTGATAAACCAAAGTCTCATTCTTGATGATGTCTACATGACATTTTGTGTCATGCATTGCTAGCAGGGGTGGGAACACTCCAGGCATCTCCAAAAGGAGCAGCCGCTGAGTGTGTATCTCTTTCAGTATGTGTCTACATTGTCCTGCTGTAAGCAGGGCCTACTCCGTTCTCACAAAGTCTTAATAAATCTGTTTCCTGTAAAGCTTTCAAGATGTATGCAAGCCTCTAGTCTGTTCTCGGTAAACTCCTCAGACTGAAGGGATGGCTTTCTGAATAGGTAGAGACCTCTATGCAAGCAAATGAGAACGTGAATTCAGATGCCTCATCTTCTAGATTGCCTGGGGTCAAGTTAAAGCTCTGAAAGGGGTGTTGGCAAACAGTTGGGGGAAGAGAGAACTCCAGGAATACTGTAGCAGAAATAAATAATTCATGGGGCCAAGTGGAATGAAATGGAAATTATTATTTTTTAAATTCAGGTTTTGCTTCAATTCTGAGTTCTGCTAGACTGAGAAATTTGGAACAGGAAGATCAAAAGCAAAAATAAGAAAGAGAAAGAGACCAAGATGCCTGTACATCAAACAGTATATAGAAAGGCCTTCTACTTTTGCATAAACATTTGTGAACATCCCCCTCCTATTTCAGTGAAGATCTGTAACGAAAAGAACAGTGACCAGGTATATATTCTGAATAACATGCTCCAACCTGAAAGCTGAGGTTGTCTTTAGAAGATTCTGAGTTTCTCTATTAAATACATCTTATTTTGTTTCTGATACTCTGAACATCACATTTCTAATCCTCAATGTACCGTGACACAGATATATCTCAATAAGTTTTCTTCTGTCACACAGAGAGCAGATAAAATAGAAAACATTCACTAAAGTATAAATTTCAGAAAATGATATTTTACTTTAGTCCTATGTAAAATGGCAGTTGGGCATTCTATACGTTTAAGCATATTATTCTTGGGAAATATTAGAAACAGGAAGTTTTGAGAAATAATGCAGTGAAATCTTTTGTTTAAACAGATCCTCCACTGTTAACTCATCCATAACGGTAGCGTAAGATCATAAGAAGGCTATGCAACAGTACAGCTAAACAAGAAGTTCATCACCGAATTAATCTTTAGCCTACACTCTGATAGCAGCAGACTCTGCCCTTACAAGAACTCCCTTTAGCACTGAGCTATCCAGCTGATCATTATTCCCCATTTTTAAAATTTTGCCATTTAACAAACATATGTTTAAATTCACATAACATGAATTTTAAAAAAAATATTCATTTTTGAGCCAGAGAAATAGAGAGAGAGGGGGAGAAGAGAGAGAGAGAGAGAGAGAGGGAGAGGGAGAGGGAGAGGGAGAGGGAGAGGGAGAGAGAACAGAGAGAACATATTAAGAGCTAGCATTCTATATGGCCAACTATGGCTCAATTCTCTATTACAGGAGTGAACTCAAAGGGGTAAACCCTGTGTACATCTTACACGTATCAGATTTACATGTCCCATGTGTACACAGGAACATGTAAATCTTTTACTTATAAGTAAAAGATTTGAAACATATAAGGGCAAAAATGGGGAGAGTGAAAAACCACACCCAGTGGTATTCAGTCGTTGCTCATGGTTCTCAGCTCCTAGAAGTTCATGGTACTATGTTTCAAACAGGGTCAGCTGCTCATAAAGCAAGGTCCTTAACTCCTGTCTCAACATGAGACAAATCATATTTGACATTTTCCATACAGAATAATTCTATGGAGATTCATTTAGGTTGTTTTCTCTATGCACAGTTCATTCCTTTTTATTACTCAATTGTATTCCTTAGTATGGCTGCATTACAGTTTAGCCATTTGTTTCCTGAAAAAAAAAATCCAGTTGAGGCCATTGTAAATCAAATTAGTATAAGTATTTGTTTATGGATTTTTATATGGATATAGGTATTCATTTTGGTGCAATAAATTTCCAGGACTAAAATTATACTTGCTGAGTCTTAAATACACTGCTTCTTAGATTTTTTTTTTAGAAATTACCACATTGCTTTCAAGTAGTGACATAATTTACATGTATGAATTTGCCATCTTCATGTATTTTTTTATGAAGCTTCTCTGATTCTTTGACCATTTTATGACTATACTGTTTGTTTAACTACTATTGAATCTAAGGGATTCATTTTATTGACTAGCATTCCTTTGTAAGGTATTTGGTTTGCACATATTTTCATATTTTATCTCATTCTATAAGTTATCTTTTACGTCTGTTAAAAATCTTTCAGTAAACGCCAGAGAAAGAGAATAGTAGGTAAAGTATTTGTCTTACACGCAGCAGAACTGGGTTTCCTGCCTCATGCCACCTATGGTTTTCTGAGTACGGTCAGAAGTGACAGCTAAGCACAGAGCCAGAAGTAAACCCTGAGTAATGTGGAACTAACATTATCTCCCTAACAAAAAAAAATAAAAAGGATTTCAATAGAGCTCTATGTTTTTATTTACATTTAGATGAAATCTAATGTATCAATATTTTAATACATCATACATATTTTAGTGCCATCTGTAAACTCTTATCCTAGCTCTAATTCCTGAAAAAAGTCCTGATTCTGTTACTAAAATTTATATAGCTCTATCATTTATGTTGAGTTTGTCACCTATTTTAACTAGTCATCGCCTGAAGTAAGTCTAGATTCATGACTTTTGTGTCTTTTCTTCTCTTTTCTGGGAACAGCTGGTGCTGCCCATGGTTTACTCCTTGCTGTCCACTCCAGGAATTAATTCTGGTGGTGCTCGGGGACAATATCACAATGTTGGATGCCAGGGATTAAACCAGGTTTGGCTGTGTGCAAGGCGAACACCCTACTAACTGTATTGCTTTGGCCTGGTTTTTGTTTTCTTGCCTGCCAATTATACAGTTTCTCTAGCACCATATTTGAATTGTATTTTCTTTAATTTAGTTGTTGATAACATACATATTATACATAATTACATATGCTATATATTTCTATACCGTTATATGGAAATATATTATATATTACTGATAATGTAATATATAATAAAAGGGACCCACTTTGGTGGGAGACCTGGGCCCAAGCATATGGTCTAAGTTCTGACCAAGAGCTGGAGGTCTGAGGAACCCCATTATTTTGGATTGTAGTGGCAGAGCTTGTTTTATTTGTAATTATTTTTTTTAAAAATATTCTTTTGGAACCACGCCAGACTCTTGAGTTTTCTTCCATTCCCTGCTGACCACAGAGGTAGAGGGGAACTCATTTCCTGATATCGTTGGGGACTCCAGAGGCTCCCGACACCTGGGAAAGACCATTTAAAGCAACCAATATATCCACTATATTATCTCTCTGATCCAGAGACAGACATGGGGCAGAGCTGCTACTTGCTCTCCCTGTGCCCAGCCGCTCACAAGGAGCCCAGGAGAGATGGTGGGTTCTAGCCCTGGCCCGCCAGCCCAGCAAAGCCTTGCAACAAGCCAGACGACCCCCCACTCCATGAGGGCCTCCATTTTCCACATCTGGACTTCTCTCTCATCAGAACTCCACCCAGCAGACCAGCCTATCACAGTCCGGCTCATCGAAATCCACCCTGCTGCAGTCTTTTTTAATCCGGCTCAGGTATGCTGATCCAGAGACAGACATGGGGCAGAGCTGCTACTTGCTCTCCCTGTGCCCAGCCGCTCACAAGGAGCCCAGGAGAGATGGGGGTTCGAGCCCTGGCTCGCCAGCCCAGCAGAGCCTTGCAACAAGCCAGACAACCCCCTACTCCATGAGCGCCTCCATTTTCCACATCCGGACTTCTCTATCATCAGAACTCCACCCAGCAGACCAGCCTATCACAGTCTAGCTCACGGCCACAAGCGGCTGCGTGGTTCATCATTAAATGCTTGACTTAGAGATGACTACAAGAGTATGCTACCTGCACGGCAGAGCCTGGCAAGCTACCCGTGTTGTATTTGATATGCCAAATACCAGTAACAATTATAGACCTCATTCCGAATGGATTGTGGCTCTTTATGTTCCTGGAGCAAGCAGATGCCCTTGGGCTCTACTAGCATGAGACAGGACATATGGAGATGTTACTGGGGCCCGCTCGAGCAAATCGATGAACAACGGGAAGACAGTGATACAGTGATTATCTCTGGACCCAATTTTTCAGTAACTAATTTCAAATCTCATTACTCTAAGAATTACATAAAGAATTAGTCCATATTTCTGAAGTTGTATATCCACAGTTTTATACATTAAGGGAAATGTACCAAAATGTTATAGTGGTATCCACGGTTAAATAACATAATTACAGATTATTTAGTTTTTAGATAAAAAATATTAAACATGTTCACATAAAACACATCATACTATTTTCTGACAAAGGAGAACAGAAGCCAAATCTGACATTAATATCCATCGTAGAATCTAAAACATATCTGAGTGTTTGGATGTTGAATTACACTTAATTTTCAGTAACACTTTTTTTGATAGAAGTGGTGGTGCCTACCTGGCGGTGATTAGAGGCTATTCCTGGCTCTGTGCTCAGGGATCATTCCTGGAAGGGCTGAGGGATCTACAGCAACAAAGGATGCAACAAATATACATGTCATATAAATATCAATATAAGCCAAGTGTACTCATTTTTCTAATCATATTGCAAGTCACCTGCAGATTCCACACTAAGTCAAATTTGCCACATTTTGAAGATGTTAAAGATTTAGGTCAATTAATAAAATTTTAAAATATAAAACTGAGATTCAAAAAACCAAAGAAGGGCCAGAGACATTACAATGGGCAGGGCACTGGCCTTGTTTGTGGCCAACACAGGTTTGATCCCTGGCACCACATACAGTCCCCAAGCTCTGCTCAGAGTGATTACTGAGCAAAGAGCCACTGAGTAAGCCCTGAGCACAACCAGGTTTGGCCCAAAAACAAAATATACATATATAAAAGCCCGAAGAGTCTGCTCATCGACATGCGCCAAGCCTGTTTCAAGTATTTGTTCATTAAGTATTAATTTCATATTTTTCTTTAAGAAACATATTTTGACTATTGGTACAGTTTCCTTTACAACCATACCCAAGCTTCCTATTGAGATGATTTGCTTTAAAATAGAACGAGCTGCATTTATTTTCCAATATATATATATCGATACCAATATTCAAGGTCAGGCAAAACATGTATCAGGAGGTCTTGTCAATAGGTGGAATCTACCACAAATGTGTGGAGTCAGAGATTAGGTAAGACAGAGAAGGGAATAGTGTGCTAATAATCGTCAAAAATGGTAATACCAGCCTAGAACTGAACATTGAATACAGGCAAAAAGATACACATGATAACTTCTAATGTATGTACTGCAATCCACAATGTGAGAGAGGGAAGAGAGGAGAGAGAGAGAAAGAAAAAAGAGAAAAGAAATAAAAAAAACCTGCCATGGAGGCAGGCTAGGGGAGGGGGGAGGGAATCGGGGACATTGGTGGTAGGAAATGGGCACTGGTGGAGGGATGGGTGCTGGAACACTGTATGGCCGAAACCCAAACATGAACATCTTTGTAATTCTGTATCTCACGCGGTACAATAGAATATAAAAAATGAAATATAAAAAAGAAAATGATCAAAACATAAATAAAATAACACTGAGATTTCAAGTTCTATGCAGAAAAGACTTGAATAATGCTTACATGCCATTACTGATAGCAATGATCATGTTAATTTTGGGGGTTTTTGAGGGTTCAGTTTAGATCTTAAGAGAGGAAGGTGGAACTCCAAAAAGCAATACCATCCAAACAATCCTACTGAAGACTAGAAGAAGCTATAAGAAGATAAGCAGCCGTTTCTTCTGTCTGGCTGGAGTGTCTGTAAGCACAGCGGCTGTATCTAGCAAAGGTGGGAGGAAGGAAAGGAAATACCACAGCAGCGGGATGTTGTTCTGGGCCCAGAAAGTAGCAACTGCACCTTGGCGACAAGCAAGACAAGCTAACAAAGGGGACAGAAGATGTACTTGACAGGAGAGTAGACAGTCAGCAGATGAGTAGGAGGAGACGGCATATGCACAGTAGGCTGGAATGCAGGAGGAAAAGGCCTTGGAGTAAGGATGAACAGTTCCAACTTAATGCAAAAACACAGTAAAGGGCTCAGTGAAGCAAGTCCAGAAACCCAAGGCAACACTTCAAGCAGCACTTCAGGCTGTCCAATGGCTACATATTTAGACAGGGCTCTTCAAAATATGAGGTGTGACAGTCCTGAGTAAACATATTCACAATGCGGCAAAACTTTCTTTTGTTAGAAATAAAAGCATAAAAAAGGAATTTAGAGGTGCCAGTTGTTTATTTTAATTGGTGTTGTATCTGGCTTTCACAATTTGAACAAATAAGAGGAAAACTCAGAGGCAAAATAACTCAACTTTAGGCTTTAAGAAATATGGGGGCGAGTGATTGCCCAGCCGGTAGGGCTTTTGCCTTGCACACAGCTGACCTGGGTTCGATCCCTGGCATCCAATATGGTCCCCTGAGCACCGCCAGGAGTAATTCCTGAGCAAAAGAGTCAGGAGTAACCCCTGAGCGCCACCAGGTATGACCCAAAAAAACAAAAAAACTAAAAACAAAAAAAAAATCCCGAGCAACTTGTTACAAAGTGCTTATATAAAACAGATGCAGTATAAAGATAAATAGGAAAATAATAAAAATCATAACTTCAAACAGATAATCTAATGTGACAGGAATAAAGCAGGTAATGTGATAAACAACTGTCCTAACTACAATAGTAAATCTCTCCGCATTTGTTAACTAAATGCAATTGTAGCTTAATTTAATCGACGATCTGTAGTTTTCACAAATAAGTTATATTGCAACTAGAGGAATTTTCCCAACTTGTGAAGAAATGACAAACAAACTAATAATTCAAAAGTGGGGCTGTGTTGGATGACACTGCCTAGCTAGCTTTGGATCTTTTGCTATTTAAGCTACTTACTGTGTAAGCCATTTGCATGTCTTTAAACCAAGTTTCATACTAACAGATCTCTCTTTTGTGTAAACACTGATAGAGGGTGTGGCAGTTACAGGAGTCATTTAGACTCTGAATAACTTTTGGAATATTTATTATAATCTCTTCTATGATTTTAATGCTATCGAGATTGGGCACAATTCCCAATACCCACAATTCCTAATACCCAGCATGGCACAATTAGAATTTACCAGACCACCACCAGGGCTATGTTGAGACTACCGTTTATCAAATCTGCCAAGATCAAAGGCGGGATCATGCTAGTTTGCCCTCAGGCAAGCGAGCACGCCTTTTAGTAAATAGAAGAAAGGACACTCAGAGTTACTCTGGTGCAAAGTAGAAATAAGAAGGATACCATCTGGAATGCATGAAGTCCATGGCCTGGAAATTATGATTCTCCCCATTAATATACGTACATTAAGATATATTTCTTTATGCCAGTTCTCTCTCCTCCATTTTTTTTTTTTTTTTGCTTTTTGTGTCACACCCGGCAATGCTCAGGGGTTACTCCTGGCTCTGCACTCAGGAGTTACTCCTGGCGGTGCTCAGGGGACCATATGGGATACCAGGGATCGAACCCAGGCCGGCACAGGCCGGACGCTGCAAGGCAAACGCCCTATCCGCTGAACTATCGCTTCCAGCCCACCATGTTTTGACATAATGTAAGAGAAGTGAGAAAAAAGAGAGAGAGACAGAGCGAAAGAGAGAGAGACAGACAGAGAGAGAGTGAGAAGCAAAGGGAGCCTGCCATAGAGGCAGGCTGGGGGGGGGGCAGAGAGGGAATTGGGGACATTGGTGATGGGTAGTGAGCACTGGTGGAGGGGATGGGTGCTGGAACACTATGTGACTGAAACCCAAACATGAACATGTTTGTAATTGTGTATCTCACTGTAGTATAATAACAAAAAAAAAATTTTTTTAAGGATAATCTTATGTCAAAAAGAGGAAGGAACTAGCCCTAGCATTATCATTTGTTTAGACTGAAACAGAGGTGTGGCACCACCTAACATCTACACCTAAAAGCTAATTCCTTGATCTTTGTTGACACAACCCACCCTGAAGAAAGGACTATGGCTTTTGGGTATATAAGTGGACTATGTGAGGCAGGTTCATCCATTTTAGTGGGAGACCTAGGCCTGAGTGCCTGGTTGGTAAAGAGCTAGAGGTCTGGAGGACTCCATTATCTTGGATTGTAGTAGCAGAGCTTGTTTTATTACTGGTAATTAGTAAAGGTTTTTGAAACTAAGCTGAACTGGGCGGTTTATTAGGCTGACTCCTTTGAGATAAAAGGGAATTCATCCCCCAATATTGTTGGGAACCCCAGCGAATCCCTGACAGGGCTGGAAATTTATGAACTCACGGCAGTGTCTAACTTGTATTTGGGAGAGAGGTCCTGATTTCAATCCCTGGCACCGTAACACATTTTTAGAAGTCTAATAATGAAGGCCTCAATGTATATTGCACCTCTTAATCTATTCCTTCCCAACATCATGAGTATTTCATAAACTTGCATTTGGGAGAGAGTTCCTGATTTCAATCCTTGGCACCATAAAACATTTTTAGAAGTCTAATAATGAAGGCCTCAATGTATATCGCACCTCTTAATCTATTCCTTCCCAACATCATGAGTATTTCATAAACATCATTTGACCCACTTTCACCACAAGGTGGCGAGAAAGCCCAAGCAGTCTCTTTTACCAAGATGCAAGAACTGGAGTAACTAGCGAACCACCAGGTGTCAACCTAGAGAAGGAAGACCGTTTTTTCCACTCAGGAGCACTTGAATTAGGTTTGTGGAATAATCATCTAAATCCCATCAAAAATAAATGGCTCCCCGATTAATTGTCCAAATAGTTGGTATAGTTATCTCTCTATAACTGTTAAGCGCAAGATACCAACCAGGTAAAATGTCGTTTGAGCCCACCCCAAGCAAAACCAGTTAGTTTACTGTTTCATACATAGATTCAACCACTCTAAACCTGCGAGACAAAGTAATCTAATCGGATTTCATCTATTTCATACACTGCAGAGCCAACAATCTTCTAAACTAGATCTGGGTAACTGTGGTTTTAGATTGGTCTACTTTTCCTTTTCTGTATTTCTTATAAGCAGTTTCAAGGATTTTTTTTTTAAAGCTGCCTAAATCTACGCTGTTACGCACGCGATTCAGTGCTAGTTTACAGAAGCACTGCATGTTGCCAAAAAGACTTCAAAAAGAGGCACACAGAATACTCCAGAAGATACAGCCTGAGAATGACTACGGGGCGTAGTACCAGGCTCTAAGCAAAAAACTGAAAATAACAAAATTAAGCCTGCTGAATGCAGAAGCGCACTTCTAAGTTCCTTAGTTCCTCACCAGTTTCTAACAAAGATCTCTGGATCTTGTTGCAAACATTTGACACCGAAAACAGTCATACTGTCTTTTTTTTTCAGGTGGTGCTTTTTTTTAGAACAAATTCTATTTTTATTTCTCTACGCACACATACTCTAAAACCTAGCGGTAGGTGGTGTCGCTGAAAAGGACTTTTTCTTCTTCCTTCGAGGAAGTGCTTGAGCCTTTTCTCCCGGTGGTGTGATCACGCCAACGACTGCTCTTCGTGGCTAATTCGGAAATGGGAGAGCAAGGTGAGGACAAGGCCAAAGCGAATGATTACATCTCAGACTTCTCTCTCTCTGGCTCCTTTGACGGCTTCATCGGCCTAAGCCAACGGTTTCTTTTCAACCTGCCTGCAAGTGAGGGGCTTTAAACAGCAAAGAATCCAAGAATGAGGCCAGGCCAAGAATGCTGCGTGCGTGCGCGCGCAGACGCTCAGCTCTGGATGGCATTACGTTTTCCTTTACAATTCGGTAGATATTCTGCTGGCCCAACCGGTTCCACCCCTTTCCCGTGTCCCAGCACACATCACTCCGTCCTCCGCCCTGCAGTGCCAGGCACGCACGCAGCAGCCGGCTCTCCCCGCAGATCAGCCTCTCTGGGCTTCTGGCCAGCAGCGCGCGAGCCAGCCGGGGGGCCCGGCCCCGCACCCCGCGCCCGCTCTGCCATTATCTTGCTATTAGGATGTGTCTTCGGTAGGGGGCTCCTGGAGGGCACGTCGAGGGTTTACGGTAGGCAGCCTACCAATCGGAGGCTCCAATGCAGAGAAGTCAGGTTCTGCCTCCCGGCAGCCCCCGTGTCTCCTTCCCCTCGCTCCACACCTACTGTCTGCAGCCGCGAGCGGACGGGCGCCGGAGCGCGCAGGGAGGGCGGACGGCGCCGCGGCGTGCGCATGCGCAGCGGGGTTGTTTTTCACAAAGCTGCTCTTAAAGTGAGCTGGCAGCCTCCAGCCGCCCGTCTTTGTAAGGAGACCACTGAAACGGGCAGGAGCGCGGAGCAGCTGCGGCGGCTGCCCTGACTTTTTAAGAATCTCAATGAACTGTTTGTAAGGAATTACTGATCCTGCCTGCACGCTTTCTGCACGGCCAAGACATCGATCAGTGTTAGCTGAAGATCACATTTTATATGCGATCTTGACTTTTTTTGTCTTACATTATATTTTTATAGATTTTGTTATAAAACATGGTGCTGGGAAAGGTGAAGAGTTTGACAATAAGCTTTGACTGTCTTAATGACAGCAATGTCCCTGTGTATTCTAGTGGGGATACAGTCTCAGGAAGGGTGAATTTAGAAGTTACTGGGGAAATCAGAGTGAAATCTCTTAAAATTCATGCAAGAGGACATGCGAAAGTACGCTGGACCGAATCTAGAAACGCCGGCTCCAATACTGCCTATACACAGAATTACACTGAAGAAGTCGAATATTTCAACCATAAAGACATCTTAATTGGACATGAAAGAGGTAAGTTTTGTGTTATTCAGAGAATACTGATCCCTGCTTGGGAAAGCACTGTTTTTCTGAATTAATGTAATTCTAGCATAATACATTTGGAAAGATTAGCAAAGTTGGGAGATTGGGCTTCTGACATTCATCGTGTGCTGAATCGTAATGCATGCAGGCATCTGCGAAGTGACTGCAAACTGCACTTACTCAACCTCTACTGTACCATACGCACTTGCAGTCCGTCTGCACCTTATAAATTCTGCTTCATCTGATCCAGTTCATTTATTAAGATGGTTTCTGCTAGTGCCTAAACGCTGGGATCTTTTATTAGATTTTTTGCCCCTTTGTGATTGGCAGCCTCAAATCTAAAAAACTAAGCATTGAAGAAATAGAATAGCGTTTTTAAGTGGCTTACAAGATGTATTTTATTTTTAATGTTGACCCTTAGAAGACTTTTAAAGAATTGATCATTGTTCTTTGATAAAGGCTTGCTGTGGCTTATTTTGACATATGGTATCAACACACCCCACGTGTTTTTTCCCTATTTTTTTTCACCTCCGTTCCTTTAGAAATTTGCATAGAGAAGTCTCTATTTTAAAGGACAGTGTCTACCATTATGCTACGTCTCAGGTCTCTTTTGAAGCCAGTTAGGGTCAGTAATTTTCTTTTCCAAGCATCCTGCCTAACTTTGGGACTTGCATTCAATGAAACCCGAGTCAGTCAAATGGAATTGAAAAGTATTTGGCACATTGGATTTGATGATTTGTTTAGAAAGGGAAGATACCGGCTTGTCAAAGGGAGAAAAGGTTCTGAGATTTCCAATCTGTTGTTTAAATGGTTACATTGTGGAAATATAGGAGACTCTAAGCTTGTTTTTCTAAGTTTCCACCCTTTGTTAGAAGCGGTTCAATCCTGTTTCCGGACCAGTTCTGGGGGTGGTGAGGAGGGGCGCTCGCTCTGCTCTCAGCAGATTGGCTACACGCGTCAGGTGGTGGCGATGACTTAATTCCCTAGCCCAAGAAGAATATAATGTTAAAACTGGTTATGTAATTTTTGTTTCTCCTTTTTTTTAATGCAATCTTTAGTTCAAATGATGACGATTTTTCAAGAGTCGAGCACACTCCTGATCTTTTTTTCCTATTAAAACTATGCATCTCCGAGGAACTGCCAACTAAGGCAAGTGTAGCAATGAAAGATGCCTGGAGTTACATCATTCATACATTTGTTTGGTCTGCTACGGTTAAATCAATGCTTGAGTTGGGTGTTAGTAGTTATATATAGTAATTTGCAGTTCGAAATGATTTCTAAAATAATCCTCCAGGCAGTACACTGGTTGTAAAAAAAAAAAAAAAAAAAAAAGCAGCCGCCTAATGACAGCCCCGGTTATTTGTTGAAAAGCAGGCACGCGACTGAAACCTTGCTGACCATTGCAGATTTTTTATAAAAGGGGTGAGAAAGAGGAACAAAGGTTTTTAAAAAAAAAGAGTTGAAGCTTGCGGTGGGGTGCAAAATGGAGAATGCTGGGAACACTTAGCAATTTGTGACTGGAGCTCTGTACCCCGCACGAGCTGCCCCTTAACCCCCTGCGAAGCGTGGACAAGCTCTACGCCTGGAGTAGTTTCAATGACTTAAAATTGGGACCTCTCAAACTAGCCTGGTGGCCGAGAGCCCGCCCCGGCAGCCGGCGATAGGTGGAGCCGGGTTTGTTAGCCTGTTGCTAAGGCGATGCCAGGCTCTGATTGGATGGAGCCCGGGTGGGAGCGCCGGGCTCTGCCGGCCGGGCGAGGCTGCAAACCGGCGTGCGCCGGTAAAGGTCCCTCCAGCGCGGGCCCCGGGGCTTCCCCGTGTGCCTTGGGTACCACGTCCCCATGTCGCCCCGTGTTCGGCTGACTAGCCACCCGGAGCAGCAGCCACTTGGGGTCTCAGCCGTGCTCGGGGCGAGGCTCCTGCTCCCTTTACAGGTGCCGGTTGCTGGGTTCGACTCCGAGCTCACCCGTCTTGGGAGAAGGAGACTTGGCGTGGGCCGATTCAGCCGGACCCTGAGCCCCTGCGAGGTGGCGGGAGGTGTCTGAGCGTTTGCCCACCCCCCGCCCCCCGAGCTGCAACCTAAACGCGCTTCCCGACCTGCCCCAGCGGCTACCTGGCTCGGACTTGAGCGCCGCCGGCTAATCCTGCCGGGAATGGGAAGGAAAGTGCCAGAAACATGGAGCGCTGGGCCTCGCTGAGGACCCAAACCCTGCCCGTTTCTACCCCCACCCGAGCTTCCCTTACCCCGGCTGTAAAAGGTGTCAGGGGTGGCCCGAGCCAGATCGAACCGGTCACCGGCTGGGACGTGCAGAGCGGAAGCGCGGCGGCGCCTTGGGCCCGCCCCTCTCCAGCAGGCTAGGCTGCGCGTGCGCGAGCGCGACGTATGCTGTATGTATAGCGGGGCGCGCGGGCGGGCCGGCTGGGATCTGCTCGCGCCGGTTTAGGCCGGTCCGCTCCTGCTCCGGTCTAGTTCTTGATTGACAGCCCGGCACTTGTTTACCACGGCGCGGCCGCCGCCGCTCGCTTCCATGAGACTGCTGAGCTGGCACAAAAAGCGGGAGCGAGGAGGGGAGCGACGGAGAGCCGGGCAAACTTTGGGCGCCCGCAGCGGCTCTCGGTGGCTCCCAACTCTGCAGCCTGCTTTGGGTGCTGAAATCCGTCTTGAAGATTTTCACACGGGGGTCGGGGGATGAGGAAAACTGCCGAGATTCCAACAGTCCGTGGGTTTGGGGTCGAGCAAGGCAACACACAAAGGCGCTCTTTGCCCACCTCCTCTCCATCGCGGGTTTTGTGCACCTTCAGTACCTGGTAGCAGGGAAGCAAGTGGGCAGACCCGTTTCTCCTGTCGTGATTAATACGGAAAAGGTGTCTCCACCTAGGAGAATACTTAAAGTCAATTATATAATTAGAGGGACCAGTTAGTATGCTAATATTTTCTGGGTGCCAATCCTTTCCTTCAGTAGTTTCTTATGAAAACACTGATTTTTTTTGTCATCCAAAGAAATCAGACTTAAAAATTTGCCTTTTATTCTGCCGTTTGGAAATAGCCCAATGAGACGGCGTTTTTCCGAGCTGCAGGGACGAGGTTGTTCACCCTGTGAACCCCCTTTTAGAGCCAAGGTGTGTTGCATGCGCACGCTCTTCTCTGCTAAGATGTACTGAGGTTGTCATTGGTGCAGAACAGGATTTATTTTTAGCTATGAAAGTAATGTTAAAATCACTGGGACTTTTTAACTTGTCGAAATACAAATTTTTCGGAGGGTTTTATGATCAAGTGCACCCTATCAGAACTGACATTGAAAGGTTTAAGTTTGTTTTCCTATAAACTTACGCAGAGGCAAAATACACATCTTCGAATGGGATTTAATGTGACGCTTTTGTTTAGGTACATGTGCTTGGTAGAAATGGTTTTACTCCATTACAGGTCTCAATTTTCAAGTGCCCTGGGGGGTTTTTAAGTGTTAGATCCATTTTAAAGATGAAGCAACTGAGGTCAGAAGGATTTCTTTCACCCACTCTAAGTGATCAAGTTGGAATGTAGGCTTAATAATTATACGGCTGTCTTTAAAGTTATGCAGCCATAAGTGTGCAGAAGGTTTCATGACACTTTTTCTGTCTTTTTAGATGATGATAATTCTGAAGAAGGCTTCAACACTGTCCATTCAGGAAGGCATGAATATGCGTTCAGTTTCGAGCTTCCACAGACGTAAGTTTGATAAGTAATAGAAATTTCATAAACACACATGCTTTTTAAACTTAGTCTCAATTTAAATAGTTTTCTTTTTTGTTTAAAAAAAACCCTTTTCATTAATGAAACAAACTTGCTGGCAGAAACAGTATATTTAAAAAGGAAGCTATTTTTTTAATCTGGTGTGGCAAAATCTCCCAAAAAGTGCTGTGTCAAGATTTATTGTAAGGTATTTAAAACCTGAGTGGTTTGACAGTAAATTGGAAATGCTAATCAGATCAAAGTAAGTATACTCATTTTCATCATTTTAGCATACTAGAAAAGGTGGATCTTATCAAAGGTAGATTACGAAAATAGAATATTCTACCTTTTCTGCTAATTCTAACCAAAAGCAATATGATAGGTAAAAAACAGCTAGGAATAGTCTCTGCTACGTGAATTCCGCAGCTTTAATTCAGAGATGCTGGCACACGTAGTTGGATTTTAGAAAGGAAGAAGGTAGCACCTGTCAAAGACATTGTGATGTATTAGATACATGGGCTTGAATTATAGTTTGAGAGAAAGAGGGATGTAATAGATAAAGTAAACCCCCTAAATATGTCTTTGACAGATACTAGAGCATAAAGAGTGGCACATTTTGTAATTGATCTAGATGATAAGCTTAGGTTATGTAAGAATCAAGTGCTAGCTATGCAGAATTCTTATTCTACTGCTGGCGAACATGGAACTTATAAATGATTTTAGAATATTCTATGTGCCATTTTACTTGAATATAACTTGGAATATGACGCTTTAATCTACTTTCTAAAAGAAAGTATTGAACTAAATACAAGGATGGTGCTGGTTCAGTTGCACTTCCATTGTGTGTTCCCGATACGGTTATTAAAGGGGAACTAAACTCACCGAAATGGTTTCCCACGAGCACCAGAATCAGAGTAGAAAAATGGTTGTGATTCTCATGGTAGAGGTCAGTGCAAATGGTTTGTTTTTAAGTCTATTGAGAAAAGCAAAAATGTGTGGTCACAAAAGAGGAAACAGGGCCGGAGTGATAGTGCAGAAGGCAGGATATTTGTCCTGAATGCCGCGGGCCAGGGTTTGATCCCCAGCACTCCATATTGTCGGCTGAGTTCTCCAGGAATGATCCTGAGGACCACCACAAGTAGCCCAAAGAGTATAAATGGAGATGGACTTCATGAAATGTGAATATTTTTAAAACAAATTGTTTTAGACCTTAATTAGTTGCTATAAAAAAGAGATACTTCCTAGCACTATAGGGAATTTTGTCTGAATGTTAAACTAGTGTCTAAGTAGAAACAGTTAAGTCATTCGAAACATCACTTTTAAGTTCTTGACCTTTGCAAGAATTGTTTCTTTACAAATTTTTATAATTTTGCCACCAGCATTAAATGGTAGCCTCTTAGTTAAAGGAATTATGTTTTTCTGGCTTTTTAAAACATACATTTTAAAAAAATAATGAACTATTATATTTGGAAATGAAAGGTTTTTCCCCAGTGACTTATCCCTTTGGAAATTTTTTAAGATACATTTGATACCTCATGAATTTTTTTTAAATAGTACAGTATATTAACACTATTCTGTTGACCTACTGTATGACTATTGAAAGAGGTATAAGATTAATATATTGACCTTTATTCTGCACAGACCACTTGCTACCTCATTCGAAGGCCGACATGGCAGTGTGCGCCATTGGGTGAAAGCCGAATTGCACAGGCCTTGGCTTCTACCAGTAAAATTAAAGAAGGAATTTACAGTCTTTGAGCATATAGATATCAACACTCCTTCATTACTGGTAAGAATTGACTGAATTCTTTATATTCTTTTGTATTTGGCATATACTAAAGAATCATCACCTAAACTATTCAATCTTCATAATTTTAAAATACAATTCATTTTAAATTCAGTAATTTCAATATGTATGCCAAGAGTATAAAAATTAATGAAGAATATGCTCATTATTTAATATCATAATAAATTTAAGTAATTTTTAGTCAACCAGTACATGATATGAGAGCTCTGAGGAGAGAACTGCAAAATTAGGTCTCTGTTCCATGGTCATTTTAATGGAAGAACAGTAATACTAACTACTACTATACGTACTTGAAAATCTAAAATGAATACTGAAGTATTCCAACACAGGGATAGTTGTCAAATGATGGGGAGATTTGAATTTGACAAACTTCATTTTGGCTTAAGTAAATAACCTCCTTAAGCAAAGAATTAGCCTTTAAAATAAGTTTTCCTTTTACGTTTTAAATTTTCTCAGAAAAATTGGTATTTGGAATGATGACTGAGTTGCTTTTTATGCTGCTTTTTTGAAAGGCAGTTTTAATAGAATGTGGAAAGGGTTTTTTTTTTATTTGTTTGTTTTGGTCTTCTGGTTTTGAATTACTGTGTATCTAAATCATGTGAGCTAAAACTAAGTTTATGGAGTATTTCAATAAGCCTTGTACCTTTTTCCTTTAGTTGAATGAAAATTTGTATGGAGATTAAAATGGTGTAATGGAGTAGCCATTAGGTAGTAAAAGAAGACCATTCTTAAAGTATATTTAAAGGAAAAAACAATGATGCTTTTCATTTTAATTACAAAAAATTGAGGATTGCATTTAAAAGGTTGTTAGGACAAATCATGTATTGATATTTCTCTCTCTCTTGCAGTCACCTCAAGCAGGCACAAAAAGAAAAGACTCTGTGTTGCTGGTTCTGTACCTCAGGCCCAATATCCTTAAGTGCCAAAATCGAAAAGGAAGGGCTACACCCCAGGTATGTCAGGCATATCCCTATAAAAGCTATCTCTCTCTCTCTCTTAGGAAGTTAGTTTCCGTTTAAGCGAGAATTCCATATTCATTCAAAAAGAACATAAATCGTTCTTGTCCAGTTTCCCTTAAATAGCTCATTTTTTCCCCCCATGCAGGTGAATCAATTCAGATATTTGCTGAGATTGAGAACTGCTCTTCCCGAATGGTGGTGCCCAAGGCAGCCATTTACCAAACACAGGCCTTCTATGCCAAAGGGAAAATGAAGGAAGTCAAGCAGCTTGTGGCTAATCTGCGTGGGGAATCCCTGTCATCTGGGAAGACAGAAACGTGGAATGGCAAGTTGCTGAAAATCCCACCGGTGTCTCCCTCTATCCTCGACTGTACTATAATACGTGTGGAATATTCGCTGATGGTACGCATGTAGTTAAGGATTTTGCTTTTCATGTCTCAAGTTGTCAGGATGTCATTTTTATATTTCGTACATAATTGCTACGTTTGCAAACATATGAATATACTTTAGTCTGCTGTCTAGCATATACATAAGGAAACTCATATAAAACTTGTATATTTCATATATATAATGTTTTTCCTTTATGGGTATGCATACACACACATATATACACGTATGTATTTAAAATGGAGCTTGCCATGCTAAACATAGTATCTCCTTTCAATGTTCAGGTATATGTGGATATTCCTGGAGCTATGGATTTATTTCTGAATTTGCCACTTGTCATTGGTACCATTCCTCTGCACCCATTTGGAAGCCGAACCTCAAGTGTAAGCAGCCAATGTAGCATGAATATGAACTGGCTTGGTTTATCCCTGCCGGAAAGACCTGAAGGTAATTTAATAATACATATCTGAGCTTAATATGTTTAAGAATTTCATTGGCTTGGATATTTTACTAAAGATTTGTCTGTACCTGAAGAGAGTAGGTGTTCCCTAATATTCTATTAAAATTGTAAATCTCCCTAGTTTTTGTTCACATAGCAGTTACGATTTTACTTTGACATTCTTTTTAATACCTACTATTCTGTGTATCTTGACATGCATAAGAACATGCTGTTCGAATTGCGTGTATCTTTTTCCTTCAGCACCACCCAGCTATGCAGAAGTGGTGACGGAAGAACAAAGGCGAACAATCTCGCCCCAGTGAGTGCCTGTGATGACTTTGAGAGAGCTCTCCAAGGCCCGCTGTTTGCATATATCCAGGAGTTTCGGTACTTGCCTCCACCACTTTATTCAGAGGTAAGCACCAACTTCCCAGGAATAACATGGGCTGACTCTGTTTAGAACACTTTCAGGCTTCTAAAAACTATCATTTTGATTATCATGATAATAGAAACAGTTTTAGATCCATACACTAAAAGTTAAGATTGGTCTAGGAGAGTGTAGATTGTTCACTTAACAGTTTATGGGAATAGTGGTGGGGGGAAATGTATTTACAAAATTCCTCTTGAAGAATTAATGGGCATTTTAGAGCCTAAGGACTGGCATTTTGTAAGCTCTGATTAAATGGTAACATTTTATCTTGTCATACTTGGGAGAATTTAGTTCTCGTATTATGAACATTTTCAATTGTAGGGGGAAGTAGCACATTTAAATAAAAGTGCAGAATATCTTAAGTATGTTCCTGCACAATAGATTTCTGTTCTTCATGTCATATTGATGTAGCTAAGCACTTAAGTAAAAACAAATGTGCCCTTACTAGGAGAAACTGAGACTGGTGAAGAAAACAAACTTAGGAGCATTTTACTGGTCTTTGGGATTCAGGAGGGTGTTTCCTAAGCAGGTGATTCTTAAGGTGACAAGTGAAGAGAAAGATTGAGAAACTGGAGGGTCCATACGTCAGAATAAATATCTATGTGTACGCTTTTTTGAGGGATTTTAATACGACCTTGATTCTAATATCAATAGGTTGATTTTCAAAATTACTAGTAATCACTCTTATTGCTACTGTAGTTTAGGTAATGTTTTACAATCAAATATTTCTCCCAAATACGTTCTTTAGTGGAAAACTCACGTTTTCTTTGATCCACTTCATTCATTGATGATAGAATTATCAACTTTTTAGAAATTCCTAGACATCTTATTTCATCCATTATAAAAGCTGTTTGATTTTTAAAATATTTTCTCACTTATACAGGCTTTAAATACGCTTATTCTGCCTTTTCTCTCACCATCATTTCTGATTTGATTTGAGATGTCTGCTTTTGGAGGGAGGGGATTTTTGGGGCCATACCTGGTGATGCTCCTGCTCTGCACTCAGGACTCCTGGTGGTGCTCAGGTGACCATATGGGTTGGCCACGTATGAGACAAGTGCCCTACCCACTGCACTATCTCTCTGACCTCTTTTAAAATTATTTTAAAGTACAAGTATCTACTTTTAAGTAGTTTATTTTAAAGCCCTACCTCCTTCCAAAATAAACTAAATTATTATGAAAACTTAAAACCTAAATATTTTCAAGGTTCAGAGTATGATTTAATTAATAGAAACCCACATAGGGATTAGGGGGATACTAGATTATATTGCAGCTTTTTTTTTAAAAAAGAATTTGTAGCTTTACTTTTTTTTTCCTTCAAAATTGTGTCTTTAAAACTTCTAATACATGTTGAAATACATTGAAATATCCCACATTGTAATACAGGTACACAGATCTATTACAGAAAGCTCTTTTTTCAGTAAAGGAAATGTTTTGCTCCCAAGAGTTGGCGCTGAGAAACAACTGAAATATATTCATTTTTAAGGATATGTCTGTATGAAACCACTCCAAAGATAGGAATTTGGGCTTCCAGGGCATTGGGAGTTCACCATTGTTATTTTTTGGTAAATCCTGTATTCTAGGACGCTGTCAGGGTTTTTATTTACATCCATGAGTTTCCTCATAATAAAGACTGTAAACACAGTTGACTTTTTTTGCCAAAGGATAAGAGAAATACATTCTGCAAAAAGGACATATTGTTAATAAAATGTTCTCCATCACATATTGTAGTATAACTCACTGTATCTTAAGCTGAGAAAATCTGCACTCTGACCAAATTACCTCCTATCTTTTATGAAAGAAAACTGGGCATTACCCTTCTAAGATACTGTTCTTAATCTAAGTGAATGAGGCTTTTTTTTATAGATAGCTAATGCTCAGAATTTGATCATTTGCTCCATTCCTACTAAAGCTTATCAAATAAGTTTGTAATTTTTTCTCTTTCTAGATTGATCCAAATCCTGATCAGTCAACAGATGATAGACCTTCCTGCCCCTCTCGCTGAAGGTGTACTTGGTTGACTCAAGTTGTATGGGTTCCTAACTGTATCTCATCCCGGCTGAGGACAGAGATGTATCTTGGAGACACGTTTTCAGAGGAAGTGGAAATGCTTTTGCCCAGAAAAAAAAAAAATGGCAAATACATGGAACAACCAGTGATCAGGCTTTCAAGCCTACAGCAATATTCTGGGCCTGCTCCAACATGCTTGAAGATCTAAGCTTTTCTCTTTTAAACTGGCACATACTAAGAGCAGTTTTCTTAGCCTATGGTCATACGTGTCAAGACATCACGTTGTAAAGAGGGATGATTTCCTTCTTTTGATTTAAAAATTTGCACATGCTCAATGCTTACATTGTGCAGTTCGATGTCACTACAGCTTTTTTTTTTTTTCCATTTATGCCAGACTCTTGATACTCTTTTTTAAAACTTGTTTGTGGTCAGCACAACAAGGAACAAAAGAAAGCTTTGAAAAACTTTAACATGGAAAAGGCGCACTGACTTTTTTTTTAAGTTTAATATAGCCTGGACGTTACCTGCGTATGCACATGCTCAGAATTGTCCTACTAGGCTGACCATGTATCACCTCTTCAGCTTGGATCCTATTGTGGATTTATTTACAAACATCAAATGCCTTCAAGCCAATCCTTCTTGCTGTATGTTTTGTAGCCTACTGTAGTAGATACGCCAACAGATATGTGGGGAAAGGAGATGAAAGGAGGAAGCTAATAGAGGACTGTCAAGATTGTAGACCTTCTGGTTTCTTTTGAGAATTTGTTGCCTTTCTACTATTACAGCAGAGCAGCATTTTGTTACTGACTGCCTAAAATCACTTAAACTCAGGTGAACGCACCACTTGCCAAACTGTTGGAATGCTATTTGTGTTTTGTTGCACTGTTATTTTTGTTTGGTTGGTTGGCTTTTTTGGAGAGGGAAATTTGGAAAAGGGACATACACAAAAAGTGATAACCCACCCGCATTCCCTTCTTATCATTACATATGAGGAGAAACTTGCAGAGCTAAGAACGGAGTGAAGAAAGGCAGTGTGGCAGGCACCAGCAAGGAGTTACGGGCTGTTGCTCGGAAATACTATTATTTTTACGATGATTTTATAAGAGTGGAAGTTTTCCAGTCCCAGAAAAGGAGGCAAAAGTGCATTTATTTTTATACAGAGTTACTTGATTACCTCCAAAACACATATGTTGGAAATCATTTTTGCTAATGCAAAGTATTTTCATGAACAGCAACATGTACTAGGCTCAGACGATAATGAGAGAGGTCTGAATATACTTAGGCTATCGCAGTTCAAGCTCCTGCAGTATGAAAACAAGTTTATTCTAAATGTTTTACTTTGCAGTTTCAAATAACTAGAATGTGTGCTGGAATAATACCTTTTATATTTTACGTGGGTTTTTTAACAAAGTATTTTTTTCCATTACCTAAAAGGCATTGGCTAGACATGAGCAAAAACCTCTCATGTTAAGTATATTTAGATAAGCTAGGAAGAAATATCAGTAAATTTAAATTTTTATTAGAGAACGTACTGTTGGCTCATAACAAGTATACCAGCATTCATAATAAAATGTAACATTGCATTTTCCAAGGTACCATTCTGTACTGATTTTGGAAGGAACTCAGCTCTGATGTTTTTTTATTTTGTTTTTTTAAATGAAAATCAGCATCTCTGATGTCGCAACATATGTGTGATATGGGTGTTAGCATTTATCCTGCCATTTAACCCCACATTAATAACGTGGCTGAAAATAATAGTAACTCTGGCTTGGTGCTTGACCTAGTTAAATACTGTCTTAAAGCTTCATACAAAACAAATAGGCTTTTCCATAAGTGGCCTTTAAGAAAACATGGAAGACAATTCATGTTTGAAAAATGCTGACAGGGTGAAGAAAGCCCAGTGTAAAAATGAATCACGTTTTAAGTGATTCAATTAAAGGGTTTGGGCTCCCGTAGCAAACTAATACTAGGTAATAAGGAAATGGGGGTGAAATATTTTTTTTATTATTGAATCATTTTGTGAATGTCCCCCTCAAAAGAAGCTAATGGAATATTTGGCATAAAGGGCATTTGGTGGTTTTATTTTTTGTTGGGGAGGGGGATTGTCAGGAAATCCCTTTTCTTTTTTTCTCTTATGTCTGACTAGGGAACAGTTTTATGCATAGCATTGGAATACTTAACCACATACACTCTGTAAATGACACATGAGCAAGAATGACCAATATTACGCATAATTGGCACTGGGTCACAATAGAAAGTGATAAGCATTTTAATATATAAAACTTTATCAAATAAAGTTTTTTCCATTAAAGTATTTCTTTACTTACTTTGAGGCATTATTTTTTTTTTTCTAAATATTGGTCAATTCCTGACATAAGATGTGAGGGTCATAGTTGTATTCCAGTATTCAAAATAAGATTCCTGATTTTTCAATTAGGAAAAGTAAAATCCAAAATGTTAGCAAAACAAAGTGCAATATTAAATGTTTGCTTTATGGATTATATTCTATGGCTGTTTGTAATTTTTTTCCTTTTTTTATTTGGTGCTGAATATGTCCTTGTAGGCTCTGTTTTAAGAAAACTATGTGGGAAATGATTTAATTTTTCCTATTGCTCTTCCTTGTGGAAAATAAAAGTGTTTTGTTTTCTTTTTTTTGTAAAATTTGTCTGAAGGTTTATTTGAATCTTAATTGTTAGGTAACTCACCATACATGCAGACACTATTTGCAATTAAACTATTCTAAACCATTCTAGATAAAAAAAAAATCAATGATAGACCACTACAAAAAAAAAAGTACTACCAAAGGACTAAATTTCAAAATACTGTAGTTTCAATTCACTAGATTATGGATTTGGGAGGTAAAATCTGTTGGATACAGAAATTTGTCTTAATGTGTGAACTGAGCTTGGGTTACACATAGCTTTATTTATTTTTTGCTTGTTTTGTGGGGGGGCTCACACCCGGCAATGCTCAGGGGTTTCTCCTGCCTCTGCACTCAGGAATTACTCCTGGCGGTGCTTGGGGGACCATATGGGATGCCAGGGATCGAACCCAGGCCAGCAAAGGCCGGCCGCGTGCAAAGCAAACGCCCTACCCGCTGGACTATCGCTCTGGCCCGCACATAGCTTTATTTTCAGGTACATTTTCCTCTTGTGAAATGTCACAGTTTTCTGGGTATTCAAGAATAATACAATTAGGTGGCTGGAGAGACAGTACAGAGAATAAGGCACATAAATAAGGCTTTGCATGCAAGGGACCTTTCATCCCTGGCACCACTTCTGGTCCCCTGAGCATCAACAGGAGTGGCCCCTGAGTAGAGAGCCGTGAGCAAACCTTGAGCACAGCTGAGTGGCACAAAACCATGCTATAATAAAAAAAAAAAATTATTAATTTAAAAGTGACTTAGGGACTGGAGGGAGAACAGTGGGCAGGGTTCTAGCCTTGCATGCCCTGATAGTAATTAGTACCGAGCCAGGAGTGACCCCTAAGCATCACAGGGTACAATAAAAAAGTCATTGAATGGCTAATAAATGTATTTCATGGAGACTACTGGTTGTAACAGACTCCTGCTAGTTAGAGTGAAACAATTATTGGATACACCAAATTTGCTCAGAACATGTTCTTGTCTATCTCATCCCTTAATCCTGCTACTCCGTCTTTAATATCAATCTGTTTAATTTTAGATTTACCAGAATGGATGACCCCAACTTATAGCTCACATAAAACTGAATAGGCAACTTTGTTTTCTTGAACCCCGAGCTATCTTTACCCCAAAGATTTGGAGCACTTCTATAAACATAAGTAGTTACATCATTTTTAATCTAGGCCCGATACTTTTAAAACAGAACTTTGTAACCACAGATGATGACAGTTACACCTTTGGAATTCCCAGGTCAACAATATTTCTGAAACTTCTATAAGAATGTTATTTTTCTTGATTTCAAATCAATTAAGAAAGATTCGTTTTTCCCTTTAACAAGAAAAATAAATTGATAAGAATTTTGGGGCCAGAACCATGGTTCAGCAGGTAGGGCGTTTGCCTTGCACACAGCTGACCCCGGTTTGATCCCCGACATCCCATATGGTCCCCTGAGCACCGCCAGGAGTAATTCCTGAGTGAAGAGCCAGGCGTAACCCCTGAGCGTCACCGGGTGTGACCACACCCAAAAAAAAAATTTTTTTGAATTGAAGAATGTAGCAATGGTTTAAGAAATAATTTCTTTAAAAACTAGGAAAGTAGCCGATGTGACAAACATGAATATGAGTCACTTTAAATCACAAAACTATAGTTTAAAATTAGAAATCACGTACCTACCTGGAAATGGAGCTGCCAACACTGTCTTTGACTACTAAACAAGGAAAAAAGATTCTCAAAGCAGCATCACAAATAACAACTTAGGCAAATGATTTTGAGATATGCCATACCAGGCCAAAATGCAATAAAATTGCTATAGAAAAGTTCTAGCATCTAAATAAAATCTAACCAGGCCAGTGGTAGACAGCATGCATTTGCCAAATTCAGTCACAGAAGAAAAATAAGCACTATAACCAATGTGATTAAGAGAACAAATGTTTAAGACATACTAAGAACTTCTGATAAGATCTAGACACAGTTCACCATAATAAGACCATGCATGTGTTCATTACACATCTAGGTCTGGTCTTTGAAATGCTGATGATAAATTGAAGAGCTAGACACAAATTTTTGCTGCTTCTGAATTCAAGACTCGCATAAGCTTTTACATCAATTTCTCAGTCAAACACAATCGTTATTACCCCCCCTGGCAATGGTTGATCTCCGAGAACCATTATTAAAGTTAGTGAGTAGAATATCACTTTATGTAACTTAGAGGTCTGTTTACTAATATGTAACATCAGTAAAAGGAGGATGCAAAAGTCTTTAATCACTGTATCACTTCACTTATCTTCCCGTTCATCATCGATTTGCTGGAGGCGGGCACCAGTAACATCTCCATGTCCTGTCTCATGGTAGTAGAGCCCAAGGGCATCTGCTTGATCCAGGGACATAAAGAGCCTCAATCCATTCCATCAGGTCATGGGAATGAGGTTTATAATTGTTACTGGTATTTGGCATATCATATCACGACGGGTAGCTTGCCATTCCAATTATTGACATTATCAAAATTTTACCAACTTGTGTCTGACTGTGATGAAACAACTAAAAAATTTGGAAGGGGGCCAGAGAGACAGGGTATTGGGTAGGGCACTTACTTTGCACATGGCCAACCCGGTTCGATCCCCAGCATCCACATCTGGTCCCCCCAGTTGCAGGGATTCCCGGAGAGAGAAGAGAGCTGGTTGATATATACAGGGCTTTTCATCCCAAAAAAAGCTGAATACACATTTTTTTCCCAGAGCACATGGAACATATTCCAAGATAGACCATATACTGAGCCACAAAGCATACCTCAACAAAATAAAAAAGATCGAAATTGTGCTCGACTATCTTTTCAGATATCTTTTCAGCCCATCACAGCCTGGATCATCGACACCCACCCTGCAGCAGTTTGTTCCTCAATCCGGCCCAGGTATGCTGGTCTAGAGACTCTCAGACATGGGGCAGAGCTGTTCCTTGCTCTCCCTGTGCACAGCCGTTCATGAGGCAGTCGGGAGGCATGGTGGGTTCTAGCCCTGGCCCACCACCTCGGCAGAGCCTCACAACAAGCCAGACCACCCCTCCCTCACTCCACGGCGCAGCCATTTTCCACATTTGGACTTCCCTCTCATCAGAACTCCACCCAGCAGACCAGCCCATCACAGCCCGGATCATCGACACCCACCCTGCAGCAGTTTGTTCCTCAATCTGGCCCAGGTATGCTGGTCCAGAGACTCTCAGACATGGGGCAAAGCTGTTCCTTGCTCTCCCTGTGCACAGCCAGCCGTTCATGAGGCAGTCGGGAGGCATGGCAGGTTCTAGCCCTGGCCCACCACCTAGGCAGAGCCTCACAACAAGCCAGACCACCCCCTTCACTCCACGGGTGTCACCATTTCCCACATTTGGACTTCCCTCTCTTCAGAACTCCACCCAGCAGACCAGCCCATCACAGCCCAGCTCGCACGGCCGCTTGCAGCCGCGCGCTCATCAATAAATGCTTTATTTGGAGGTGTTTAAAGAGTTTGCCTCCCGCTCGGCAAGCCTGGCAAGCTTCTCGTGTTGTATTTGATATGCCAGATTCCAGTAACAATTATATTAGGTCATTCCCATGACCTAATATAATGGTTTGAGGCTCTTTATGTTCCTGTAGCAAGCCGATGCCCCTGGCTCTACTGGCATGAGACAGGACATATGGAGATATTACTGGTGCCCGCACTAGCAAATAGATGATCAATGGGAAGATCGTGATCGTGATCGTGAAAGATCCTATTGACTCTGACTTACATCAATGGAAGGAGAAAAATGAGGAAGAAAGCAAGAGGAAATGGTCCTTTGCTCCGAAGGGAGATGGATTTTTCCTGATACTTGTTACTTCAAAATTAATCTCCCCACTTAGTGTTAATATAGTTTTTTTCAAGAGGAAAAGTGAACCTGGGATATTTTTGTTTGGGCAATGTTTCCAAGGTATAAAATAGAAAAACCTGGCTACTGGAATAGGGAACACAGTGCGAAGTTTCAGCTACAATCCTCTCTCCCTGTTACCCAGTGAAATTTCCTTACAACATTCTCTTGGCCCAGCTCTAATAGAGTACAAAATAATACAGTTTTGGTACCTTAAGGTATTATCTGCACCCCTCTATGCCTCTCTGACAGTAGACTTTCTCGATTCAATAAAGGAGAAGAAAATTGCTCCAGTTTAAAAGAAAATCTATTAACTTGTTTAGTTCTCCAAGGTGCTATTCCTCAGTGCACTGAAGCACTAGCTTACAAAATGCCATCATAGAAATCAAAAAGCTCTCAACAGGTAGAACCAGGAATATCTATTCCTAAATTAGGGGACAGATTGTATGTTTGTCTTCTTCCATCTTTCTTCTAAGTCACATAAAATAATATGTAAAATGGAGAAATGGTAAGCTTATACTTTTTCCTTGGCCTGTCATAAAAATCCATCCTAGAAGCACTTATAATAATTTCAGGTAATATTCAATGTTATTTTTTCTGTATATTACTTATCCTTACAGCAACATTCTTTTCTTTCTTTTTCTTTTCTAACCCCAGAAATGCACAGAGGTTACTCCTGGCTCTGCACTCAGGAATTACTCCTGGTGGTGCTTGGAGGGCCATATGGGATGCTTGGGATGGAACCCACGTCAGTCTCATGGAAGGCAAATACCCTACCAGCTGTACTATCGCTCCAGCCCCTACAGCAATTTTCAAAGTTGTTATTACATCTATTTTTCAGATGGGAAAACTGTATTCTAGTCAGATGGAACATCCATCACAAAATCAAACACACTTAATATAATCAAATTAAAGACTAGTGGTTCACATTCAAGACTAT